>JADRCD010110552.1:0-14896 GCA_019843815.1 Montemys delectorum
TAGTAGCCTTATTTATAATAGGCAGAACCTGGAAAGAACTGCGATGTCCTTCAACAGAGGAGTGGATACACAAAATATGATACATTTACACAATGAAGTACTACTCACCTGTTTAAAACAATGATTTTATGAAATTCTTAGGCAAATGTATAGGACTAGAAAATATCATCCTTTTGGAGTGAGTTAATCCAATCACAAAAGAACATCAATGGTATGCACTCACTGGTAAGTGAATATCAGCCCCAAAGCTTGGAATACCGAAGATACAATTCACAGATTGCATGAAGCTCAAGAAGAAGGAATACCAAAGTGTGGGTGCCTTGGTCCTTCTTAGATGGGGTAACAAAATACTCATGGGAGCAAATATGGAAACAAAGTGTGGAGTAGAGACTGAAGAAAAGGCCATCCAGAGACTGCTACACTTGGGGATCCATTTCATATACAGTCACCAAATGCAGAACTATTGTGGATGCCAAGAAGTGCATGCTGACAGGATCCTGATATAGCTGTTTCCTGAGAGGTTCTGCCAGAGCCTGACATATACAGAGGCAGACGCTGGCAGCCAACCATTGAACTGATCATGAGGTACCCAAAGGAAGAGTTAGTGAAAGGACTGAAGGGCATTAATGGGAGTAGAGGCACTTGGTGCTGGGAAGGCTCCATGCCCCAATGTAGGGGAATGTGAGGGTGGGTAGGCCAGAGGGGGTGGAGACACACTCTCATAGAAGTAGGAGGAGAAGGGATAGGATAGGAGTTTTCTAGAAAATGGGAAAGGGAATAACATTTGAAATGTAAATTAATAAAATATCCATTAATAAATGTAAAACTGTCATGTCATAATGAATAATATAATAATGTATTATTAATCTCTTCCTCTTTTTTATCTAACTTGTTTGTGATGATTTCTTATTTTTATTTTTTAAATTATCTTTAATTTAATTATATTTAATTAATTTTTACTGTCCAGTTGTTATACTCCTACTGCTCCACTGTCCTACAGTTTCTCATCCCATTCCTCCTCCCTGCCTCCAAGAGAATGTCCCCATCCTCCACCTCACCCCCACCCAAATCTACCTTAACCCACACTCACCCCACCCTGCCAGACCTTCCCACTCCCTGGGGCTTCAAGTCTCTTAAGGGTTAGGTACATCTTCTATCATTGAGGTCAGACCAGACAGTCCTCTGCTGTATGTATGTTGTGGGCCTAGGATCAGCTAGTGTATACTGTCTGGTGCGTGGCTCAGTGTCTGAGAGACCTAGCATTCCAGATTATTTGAGATTGCTAGTCTTCCTGTAGGGTCATCCTCCTCATCTTCTTTCAGCCTTTCCATAATCCAACCACAGGGGTCACTTATCATTTGTTATAGGGATTTCAATGTTACCCGACAGTAATATCCTGAGTGCAAAAATTACCATGTGCTGAATGGCTTTTTAGAAAATTAGAATTTTTCCTGAATCACTTTAGCCACCCGATAACTAATGTTGGTTATGCCTGGAGCTTACCACTTGGTGCAGTTTTTCAATGATTAAAACACAAGAATAACTGTAATCATTAGATTGGCTCTTAGTGCCTAGAAGTGTGGCTTAGGACTTCCAGAGCACATAGAATCTCCGGACTGTAGTCTCTAGGCTGCCATTGTACACTGTGCACTTTCCATCTCATTTAGATGTCTTAGCTTAATACCCATCTCCCCATGTCACTGGCTCATTGTATCGCAAGTGTCCTTCTATAGACTGCATACCATATGTTTTACTTACTTACCCAGCTCGATATGCAGAGTGGGCAGAAGACTGCTGAGAGAGCCTCCACACACACATGCTCATCTTCTTGTCTCTGAGACACAAATTTTTCTTTAATCACATCATCCAACTTGACTGTTCCAGCTGCCATGGATAGGAAGTGTGCACCTTCCTGCCCTGACACAGGACATTTACCATGTTACTTACAGAGCCTGTCATTGGAGTCAACTCAGGCATCATTCAAAGCTGTTATGCCCAAAATAAAGCTTCCCCAAGACCTTTCAGGTCAGCCATAAGGGAAGAAGCAGCAGCCACATACATTCTGGTGGTCTCCCAGGTTGTAATTAAATCTTACTGGACTTTGGCAGCAGGTTTAATCTTTCCAAGTCTCAGTGGTTTCATTGGAGACACTTTGGTGTAAACATTTTTAAAATTTATTCACACTGAAGTAGCTTGATTACTGATTTTGAATTCTTTGGCCTCAGGACTAAAATTTGCAGTTGCCCCCAACTCAGCACTGTCAGTAGTATTAGCAATACCTTTCACTGACTAACCACAGAGAGGACTATATAACAACAGTAGTAGTTTCAATCTGGAATCTATCTCTGTTTGACCTGTACTGATACCCTTCCCCCAGGTCCAATTCCTAGAAATGAATACAGCAGCTGGATGCAGACGAGTCTGAGAGCTGTCAGTCAATCAAGAAAACTACTTGAAGAAAGTTTAATAGTTTAAATAAACAAAACAGTAAAGAGTGCTTGAAAACAGTAATTAAACTCAGTAGGGCCCTGCAAGATGGATAATAGGACCTGGTGCCAAGTCTTACAACCTGTATTTGTGCTCCATAAGCCATAAGGTATAAACAGAACTGACAAGCGACATTTGTTTGATGACCTCCACAGGCACATATACATATCACATACACACACACACACACACACACACACACACACAGAGGTAATTAATGAAGATGAACATTATGAACTTCAAGGAGAATACAGAGGGGCATATGGGAGAGTTTACTGAGAGGAAAGGAAGGAAGAAAAATATTATAACCTTAAAAATTAAAGAAATAAGCTAGGCAGTGGTGGCACATGCCTTTAATCCCAGCACTTGGGAGGCAGAGACAGACAGGTAGATTTCTGAGTTCAAATCCAGCCTGGTCTACAGAGTGAGTTCCAGGATAACCTGGGCTATACAGAGAAATCCTGTCTTGAAAAAAAAAAAAAAAAAGAAGAAGACCCAGGATTAGAGGAGAGAAGGAATCAACATCTGTGCCAACACTGGGAGTAACTGGGACCAGCGGGACCAGGCACACAAGAACTCTATCAGCCCAGTGACTTGGGTCCCTTCTGGTCTGTCTGAGCTGGTGTCCTGAGCAGACCTTGGGTGCAAGCTCCTCAGCCAGTCCCACAATGCCCAGAGGAAGCTCCACTCTCAGGCGCTCTGACACACCCAGAACTAGAGGTGAGGAGGAACCAACATCTGTCCCAACACTGGGAGCAACTGGGACCAGAGGGACCAGGCACACAGGAACTCTGCCAGCCCAGTGACTTGAGTTCCTTCCAGTCTGCCTGGGCTGGTATCCTGAGCAGACCTTGAGCACAAGTTCTGCAGCCAGCCCCACAACACACAGAGGAAGCCCCACTCCCAGGTAATCTAACAAGCCCAGGATCACAGGATCACAGAGATAGCTTGACTCTGAGGAGTTCTGACATAACACAGATCACAGGAAGGACAGGCTCCAGTCAGATTTAGCAATGGCAGGTAGCACTAGAGATAACCAGATGGCAGGGGGGGGGGGCAAGCATAAGAAAATAAACAACACAAACTAAGGACACTTGGCATCATCAGAACCCAATTCTCCTACCATAGCAACTCCTAGACATACCATAATACCAGAAAAGCAAGATTCTGATATAAAATCACTTCTCATGGTTATGATACAGGACTTTAAGAAAGACATAAATAGCACCCCCAAAGAAATACAGGAGAACACAGGTAAACAGCTAGAAGCCCTTCAAGAGGAAACACAAAAATCCCTTAAGGAAGTACAGGTAAACACAATCAAACAGGTAAAGGAAATGAGCAAAACCATCCAGAATCTAAAAATGGAAATAGAAACAATAAAGAAATTAGAAAGTGAGACAACCCTGGAGATAGAAAACCTAGGAAGAAAATCAGGAGTCATAGATGCAAACATCACCAACAGAATACAAAAGATAGAAGAGAGAATCTCAGGGGCAGAAGACACCATAGAAAACATTAACACAACAGTCAAAGAAAATGCACAAAGCAAAAAGCTCCTAACCCAAAACATCCAGGAAATCCAGGATGCAATGAGAAGACCAAACCTAAGGATAATAGGTATAGAAGAGAGTGAAGATTCCCAATGTAATGGATCAGCAAATATTTTCAACAAAATTATAGAAGAAAATTTCCCTAACCTACAGAAAGAGACGCCCATGAACATACAAGAAACCTACAGAACTCCAAATAGACTGGACCAGAAAAGAAATTCCTCCCATCACATAATAATAAAAACACCAAATGCACTAAACAAAGGAAGAATTTTAAAAGCAGTAAGGGAAAAAGGTCAAGTAACATATAAAGGCAGGCCTATCAGAATTACACCAGATTTCTCACCAGAGACTATGAAAGCTAGAAGATCCTGGGCAGATGTCATACAGACCCTACAAGAACACAAATGCCAGGCCAGGTTACTATACCCAGCAAAACTCTCAATAACCATAGGTGGAGAAAACAAGATATTCCACAAATCTAGCCCTACAAAGGAAAATAGATGGAAAATATCAACATAAGGAGCAAAACTACACCCTAGAAGAAGCAAGAAAGTAATCTTTCAACAAATCCTTACAAACCTAATTCCACCTCTTACAACAAAAACAACAGGAAGTAACAATTACTTTTTCTTAATATCTTAATATGAAAATTAATGTTACCAACATATCCTAATCAATTGAAATCCAATAATATGAGGAATTAGAAATTTGTTCACTGTCATCCAATGGTCTCTCTAATTTGGTAATTGGAGAAATAGGTCCAACATTGTACAATCTATATACACTTTCAGCTTGTTTGTTTGTGACAGTGTCTGGCAGTATACAACATAAGGGTCTTGAAATCTTTCTTCTATCTCAGCCTCTCTATTAGCAGTATTGTTTATTTAATGTTTTTACACTATACTTTGGTTTTCAGAACAGCTTATATATTTCAAAAGTATTTATATACCCAAAAGAAACATGGAGGATTAACTAAGGAGGTTGCTGGTAAGAGAACAACAAAGAGTGAGACTGACTGCTTTGCTTGACATTTGTAACTCTTGTATCAAGTTTGAAGAAGAGGATTTTAAAAGTTACTCTTTCTCTGATATGAATGCTTTTCCAAATTATCACAGCTAATGAACCAAATTCTTATGCTCACCTAATGTCCGTGCCACCCTCCAAGCAGAACCATTGTTCATGGAAACAGTTGATGGATAGACCATCTTAATACCTACACCATTTCTTCAAAGAATGTAACCTGTTCTCTGTGGACTGAGAATAAAGTCACTCACTCCAGTCAAATTGGTTTGACCATAGCAGGAAGCCTGTATCCAAAAATCATGCCTACAATTCATTTCTTGGTGCAGCAGAGCTATCAACTCTCATCTTAGCTACTATGGAGGTAAAATCCTTTGATGATATGAGGGTCATTGAAGTACAGCCTTATTACAATGAAATCCAATGTCTAAAAATTGTTCTTATTTTGGGCTTGTACCAAGATTTTAAACTCTACTAAATACAGAACAAACAAAAAGACTTTATATATTTATGTTCATTTTAGAAAATACCAGTAGTGATGTATTATTTTGAAGTATACAGTTAATATGTTTGGAGTTATTTAAAATTTATATTGAGAAAAATGTATTTTCACTATTGCTGTAGACGAGCATCTACATAAGACTGTTAAATTGATTGTTGTTTTATATCAAACAATTTTGATAATACTTATTTTTATTATTATGAACATGACAAAAAAGATATCGTAGGTATTGAAGGGGGTTCTCTGGGAGGAGTGGGTGTACAAAAGGGAAACAAGAATGTGATTTAATTCTATTTACTTAAAATATGTTTTTAAATGTTAACAAATTCAGTTAAATTGAAATCATGTAACTTTTCTCATCAAATACAATAAAAGTTTGAAAGAAAGAAAGAAAGAAAGAAAGAAAGAAAGAAAGAAAGAAAGAAAGAAAGAAGAAATAACTTGGAAAGAAATGGAATATTAGTGTAATGGTTTCTCTTTATCTTTTACATTGACTCAGTACAAACATCAAGTACTGAACAGAACTTTGATTTTTTTTTTTTCTAAAGTATTCCAGAAGCCTGTGTATATCATGGAAAGAATGTTAACATATCCTTGGGCAAACAACTTTTAGACTGCTAATGTGGCCTAATACTACTTAAAATGCAACCAGCTTTTAAATTCATGCTTTCCCTCAGGCACATTCTTTGGTAAAGACGACAAAGCTGCCTTCTGAATGGGCTAAGCTATGATTTTCTTCCCTTTTCCTCAGTAAAGATTTAAGATGTAAACACCTCTGTTTCTTTCCTTACTTTTATTTCTGTGATAACTACAAGAATCCCAGTTGCATTTTTTTCTGCAGACATCAGTAGGAATAATTCCAGAAATACCGAGCCACAGCAAACTAGTACAGGAATCACAATAATGAGCTAAATGATTTCTTATGACTAGCTTTTTCCTCATCTTGGCCTAACATTTAGTCTCCTAAACACCTTTAGACATTTATAGGGTTTTGTTTTGTTTTGTTTTGTAATTCTTTTCTTGTCTTTTATTTATTTATTTACACTCCAGATTTTATTTCTGCCCTCTGTCCACCCTCCAGTTGTTCCACATCCCATAACTCCTTCTGACCCCTGTCTCCATGAGGATATCTCATCGCCCCCCACCCCCAAACCAGACCTCTGAACTCCCTGGGGATATCAGTCTCTTGAGGATTAGGTGTACCTTCTCTGACTGAACCCAGTTCCGGCAGTCCTCTGCTGTATATGTGTTCGAAGCCTCATATCAACTGGTGTATGCTGCTTGGTTGGTGGTCCAGTGTTTGAGAAATCTCAGGAATCAGTTTAAATTGAGTTCCTCGGGGTAATGGGAAAATAGTAGTAGTCTTAAGGATAACATAAAGTAACTACTATATGCAACTGTTTCCAGAATGTTAATTTAGTAGAAGATAGTCAAATCTTAGAGAACTCCAACATGTTATTAGTATGGAGATTTTAAAAAGTAAAGTCTCAGAGATGCCACTAGCATGCACTAAAGGGCAAAACCAACACCTGACCTCACACTCTGCATCCCTAATGTTTTAACTTTTACCTCTACATCATTTTCTTCTATGCTTTTAGTGTAGTAAAGAATATTTTGTGTCTAATATTCTGTGTCTATTGACATTATCAAAGTCTATTCTCCGAGTTTGTCTCCTGGATAATCTATGATGGTTGGAAAATGGGCAATAATTTATCCCTTTATAAAGATTTAATTGATTTAAAAATTACACACTATTTCTTCATTTTGCATTACATCATACATTGGACTGTAATTCCAGACGCTTGTAAGATACAGAATTTTAAAATGCAGTCTTAGATATTAGTGATAAACAGTAATTAAATATAGAGAGTAAATATATTATTAAGTTGAGGGTATATTACAATAGAGTAAAGAGGAAAAATACTTAGAGAAAAGGCAGAAAAGTACAGAAGGAGAGCCAAGACTAAGAACCAGCTAGTATAGAACAAAAAGAAGCAAATTCACCCAAGAGGAGTCAAAGACAGGGAAATAATCAAACTCAGGGCTGAAATCAACCAAATAGAAAGAAAAAGAACTATACAAAGAATCAACCAAACCAGGAGCTGGTTCTTTGAGAAAATCAACAAAATAGATAAATCCTTAGCCAGATAACTAGAGAGCACAGAGACAGTATCCTAATTAACAAGATCAGAAATGAAAGGGAGACATAACAACAGACATTGAGGAAATCCAAATAATCATGAGATCCTACTACAAAAGCCTATACTCAACAAAACTAGAAAACCTGGATGAAATGGACAATTTTCTAGACAGATACCAGGTACCAAAGTTAAATCAAGATCAGATCAATGATCTAAACAGTCCCATATCTGCTAATGAAATAGAAACAGTCATTAATAGTCTCCTAACCAAACAAAGCCCAGGACCAGATGGGTTTAGTGCAGAGTTTTATCAAACCTTCAAAGAAGCCCTAATACCAACACTCCTCAAAATATTCCACAAAAGAGAAACTGAAGGCACTCTATCCAATTCGTTCTATGAAGCCACAATTACTCTTATACCTAAACCACACAGAGACCTAATGTAGAAAGAAAACTTCAGACCAATTTCCCTTATAAATATTGATGCAAAAATACTCAATAAAATTCTTGCAAACCAAATCAAAGAACACATCAAAACGATCATCCACCATGATCAACTAGGCTTCATCCCAGGGATGCAGGGATGGTTCAATATACGAAAATCCATCAATGTAATTCACTAAATAAACAAACGCAAAGAAAAAAAATGATATGAACATCTCATTAGATGCTGAGAAAGCATAACATTCCTTCATGATAAAAGTCTTGGAAAGAACAGGAATTGAAGGCCCATACTTAAACATAGTAAAAGCAATATAGAGCAAATCAGTAGCCAAAATCAAACTAAATGGAGAGAAACTTGAAGCAATCCCACTAAAATCAGGAACTAGACAAGGCTGCCCACTCTCCCCCTACCTACTCAATATTGTACTTGAAGTTCTAGCCAGAGCAATTATACAAAAAAAGGAGATCAATGGGATAAGATTTGGAAAGGAAGAAGTCAAATTATCACTATTTGCAGATAATATGATAGTATACATAAGTGACCCCAAAAATTCTACCAGAGAGCTCCTAAACCTGATAAACAACTTCAGCAAAGTAGCTGGATATAAAATTAACTCAAGCAAATCAGAGGCCTTCCTCTACACAAAAGATAAACAAGCAGAGAAAGAAATTAGGGAAAAAACATACTTCACAATAGTTACAAATAAAATAAAATACCTTGGTGTAACTCTAACTAAGCAAGTAAAAGATTTGTAAAACAAGAACTTCAAGATTCTGAAAAAGGAAATTGAAGAAGATCTCAGAAGATGGAAAGAGCTCCCATGCTCATGGATTGGCAGGATTAATATAGTAAAAATGACCATCATGCTGAACGCAATCTACAGATTCAATGCAATTACCATTAAAATTCTTACTTAATTCTACATAGAGTTAGAAAGAGAAATTCTCAAATTCATTTGGATTAACAAAATTCCCAGAATAGTGAAAACCATTCTCAACAATAAAAGAACTTCTGGGGGATTCAGCATCCCTGAACTCAAGCAGTATTACAGAGCAATAGTCATTAAAACTGCTTGGTATTGGTACAGTGACAGGCAGGTAGATCAATGGAACAGAATTGAAGACCCAGAAATGAACCCACACACCTATGGTCACTTGATCTTTGACAAAAGAGCTAAAACCATACAGTGGAAAAAAGACAGCACTTTCAACAGATGGTGCTGGCTCAACTGGCGATTAGCATGTAGAAAAATGCAAATCGATCCATTTCTATCTCCTTGCACAAAGCTCAAGTCCAAGTGGATCAGGGACCTCCGCATCAAACCAGATACACTGAAACTAATAGAAAAGAAAGTGGGAAAGAACCTTGAGCAAATAGGCACAGGGGAAATTTTCATGAACAGAACTCCAATAGCTTGTACTCTAAGATCAAGAATTGACAAATGGGACCTCATAAAGCTGCAAAGCTTCTGTAAGGCAAAAGACACTGTCAATAGGACAAAATGGCAACCAACAAATTGGGAAAAGATCTTTACCAATCCTATATCTCATAGAGGGCTAATAGCCAATGTATACAAAGAACTCAAGAAGTTAGACTACAGAGAGCCAAATAACCCTATTAAAAAATGGGTTACAGAGCTAAACAAAGAATTCTCAATGAGGAATACCAAATGTCTGAGAAGCACCTAAAGAAATGTTCAACAACCTTAGTCATGAGGGAAATGCAAATCAAAACCACTCTGAGATTCCACCTTACACCAGTCAGATTTGCTAGGATAAAAAGCTCAGGTGACAGCAGATGCTGGAGAGGTTGTGGAGAAAGAGGAACACTACTTTATGGCACGTGAGATTGCAAGCTAGTACAACCACTCTGCAAATCAGTTTGGCGGTTCCTTTGGAAATTGGACATAGTTCTACCGGAGGAGCCAGCTATACCACTCCTGGGCATATACCCCGAAGATGCTCCAACCTGTAATATGGGCACATGCTCCACCATGTTCATAGCAGCCTTATTTATAATAGCCAGAAACTGGAAACAACCCAGATGTCCCTCAACAGAGGAATGGATACAGAAATTGTGGTACATCTACACAATGGAGTACTACTCAGCTATTAAAAACAATGAATTTGTGAAATACTTAGGGAAATGGATGGATCTGGAAAATATCATCCTGAGTGAGGTAACCCAATCACAAAAGAACACACATGGTATGCACTCTCTGATAAGTGGTTATTAGCCCAGAAGATTGGAATACACAAAGTACAATCCACAAACCACAAGAAACTCAGGAGGAAGGAAGACAAAATGTGGATACTTCATTCCTTCTTAAAAGGGGGAACAAAATACCCATCGACGGAGTTGCAGAGACTAACTATGGAGCAGAGACTGAAGGAAAGACAAGCCAGCCTGATATAGCTATCTCCTGAGAGTCTCTGACAATGCCTGACTAATACAGATGTAGAGGTTCACAGCCATCCATTGAACTGAGTACAGGGTCCCCAATGAAGGAGTTAGAAAAAGGACAAAAGGAGCTGAAGAGTTTGCAGCCATTTAGGATGAACAACAATATGAACTAACTAGTATCCTCAGAGTTCCCAGGGACTCAGCCACCAACCAAGGACTATACATGGTGGGACTGATTGTTCTGGCAGCATGTGTATAGTAGAGGATTGCAAAGTCGATCATCAATGGGAGGAGAGGCCCTTGGCCCTTTGAAGGTTCTGTGTCCCAGTGTAGGGGAATGCCAGGGAGAGAGGGTGGGGTGGCAAGCAGGGGGAGAGAAGAGGCAACAGGGGTTTGTTCTTGTTGATTTTTGGTTCTTTTTTTGGTCTTTTTTTTTCCGAGGGGAAACTGGGAAAGGAGAAATCATATGACATGTAAATAAAGAAAATATCAAATAAAAAAATTTAAAAATGTAGTATTTCAAATTTAAAAAACTAAAAAAAATAAAAAAATGTAACATATGAGTTAGAAAAGTATTTTTCTGTCTAAAGAAAAGATACAAGGCTTAAAATTGGTCTATGTGTAGAGAGTTGTGGAAGCTTTGTTTTTCTTTCATATTTTTCAAGCTTTCTATAATGAATGAGTGTTACTATTTCATTAAGAAAATAATAAAAATTTATTTTAAAAATATATCGTATAATATTATAAAGAAAAGTTATGAATTATGAATGTTAAGCCTGGAAATTTTATTTAGACAAACATAATTTCTTAATTGAGACACTGTAAGAACAAGTATTAGTAATTCCATTCTGCAGAGTTCAAAAGGTTATGAAGCTTAGCTTTTGGTGTACATGAGTTACTTAAATGGAAAGCCCATATTCAAGAGTGTGGGGAGCTTTATTCTCAGTAGGCAGAAAATACAGAGGAACATGGTTTCAGTCCATTCCGACATTCCAGAATTCAAGATCTTAACTATTGCTAAACTGAATTAAATAAATGATTGCAGCATGGATTTTTCCTTCCTTTGATTCTAATATTACCATGCATATAGAAAAAAAGTCTGACAGTTGTTGCTTCTAAAATATGTGAATGGCCAAGGAAGAAGCTCAATAAGTACAGTACTTCCTTCCCAGGACCTGAGGTTTTTGTCCCCAGGACACTCAGATGTTTTGGTATATGCTTGCAATCCAAGTGCTGGAGGAAGTGGAGACAAGTGAATTTAGGGCACTTATTTGCCAACCAATATAGTTGAAATGTTGATATATGGATTCAAAGAAAAATTGTTTCTCAGAGATTAAGATGGAAAAAATAAATCTAATGTTAAGCTCTACTTTCCATATGTGCATACATGGGAGGTACATTTATGTGGACAGACACATTTGAGGTCCATAAATTGGTCAATCTGAAAACTTACTCTTTAAATAAATAAGAGAAAGTAAGCATTAATTCTGAGTTATTACCACTAAATATTCTGGTGGAATTTAATTTTAAAACACACAAACATCACTAAAGCAAATTTCCTGCCATAAACACGAGAATGTTCCCTTAATGTTGTCTTTGCCACATGAAGGTGGCACTTCAAGTCAAGTTTTAAAAACAAAATCTATACAAAATCCCACACATTGTCTCCAGTTATAACTTTAACATTAATCTTGTATTTAAGAGCTTTTCACACTCCATAAAACAAAATCTTCTACAATTTAGATACCCAAAAGTTTGTCTTATTGGGTGTAGTTTAGGCATGTCCACCAAAATAAATAAAAACATACTCTATGAAAAAAATTCAAAATAAACCCACTTTCCATGTGATAGCAACAAACTTATACTCTGAAGGACATTTAGGGAACACAAAACTGAAGGATGAAAAGACGAACCCTATGCCTTGTAAGAGGTAACGAGTCATGAAGGGTTTCAACCATGGCAACAAAGCACTGGACTTTCAACTTACATGTTTAGAAATGAAGCATACAGACACAGATATGGAAAAAAGTATTACTATTAAAATATTGCTTTCAATTCAATTATTGGTCAGCAGAGAGATTAGTGGCCTCTTTTACAAAAAAAAAAAAAAATTAAAACAAAAAAGGCCTCTTCTACCAAAAATACCTGCAACTAAGCAAGATGAGGTTTGTCATCTTGCTCACAGTTGTCACAGTGGCTAGCCCTAGAATACCTGTTACAGGATTTGTGTCCTTACTGGGTACAATTAAAGAGAGATTTAGGAAATATGGGTTTGTTCTAGACTAGCTGTTTTCATGAAGTTGAGTAACTAGGTATGATTGTAGGCTATTTGCACATTTAAATGCATAAACTTCTTATCAAAAGCCTTTGGTTCATCCTTTTATTCTTTTGAATTCAGGGGGAGATGTGTATATTTGCTATATAAAATCAAACAATATTGTCATTAATATAAAGAGATAATTCTTTGTTGTTCTTTGTATGGGAAAATCAGTTACTGTTTTAGAACGTAAATAAAAGCTTAGATTAAATAATGTCACAATAATTCCAAAACATCATAAGTTGAACTGAAATTAGAACTTGCAGTTTAAATCATTTGCTTTCAAGAATTATTGAAACAATTCAACAGATTATGCATCTGACTTTCAGAAATTTAGATATCTTTTCTAACATTAAATTTACCTTAACCTAAATTAGTGGGGGTTAATGATGTGGTTATAGTGGACTTCAGTTGGGTGAAATATAAATAAAAATTAAATTATAAAACTGTGATAAATAAATAAACACACTTATGATCACTTTGTTGTGAGATGGGAAAGGTTTTTACATTGTAGGTTTCTCAGTGCACTTTCTGATGTGAATGTTCTCAGAAGTTTTATATCTAACACAAAAATGAGGTGATTTTCTGTAAGAGTCAGATGGTTAGCAATCACATCCTGCCACACTTAGAGCATGCATCACCTCTCAAAAATGAAGGGCTAGATCCTTTTTTCTCATAGATTATTCTAAAAGAAATAAGGATAAATACAAAATGTCCATAGGACTATTTTGTATAATGTGTCCAAGAAATAATGTTCCACTTAGAATGCTGGGATAATAAGTTGAAGATCTTATAAAAATTGCATTATATCTGAAGTTCTCAACCTTCTTATTGCTGTGACTTTATTCAGCTTTAATGTGTGCTTTAATATAGTTCCTCATGTTGTCATGAACCCCACCCATAAAATTATTTTTGCTGCTATTTCATGAATGTAATTCTGCTATTGTTATGAATCAGAATGTAAATTTCTGTGTTTTCTGATGGTACTAGGGAGTCTCGACACATAGGTTGAGAACTGTTATATTAAATAGATGCAGATGCAAATGACTAGAAAAAGGGGATAAAAATATGTAAAATCCACGAAGGAGGATAGCATGTCTAGAAAATGAGTAGACAGGAGAAATGGAGTCATGTAATTTGCCTGGAATATCCTGCATTTTATCTTAGCTACAAAAGACAACATGAAGAGCCACTTCATGAAGATGTGAGAAGTGACTAATTAGTGTTCTTTCTAGGCACAGCCACAAATATTGGAGTAGTAGTGACTGAATGGTGTAATTCCTATTTGAAATTCTCTCCCCTCATCCTTTGGAAGGTTTCTTTGTACTTAGTATCTATCTCTCTCCAGAGTGGCTGTCAGAAGAAAACAGATGCTCATAAAAATAAGGGAGAAAGGAATCTTTATATAGTGTTGGCAAAAAAAAATGTAAATTAGTGCAGCCACTATAGAGAGCAGTATGGAGATTCTCAAAAAACTAAAAATAAAACCTAGCTACGGCACTCTGAGAACTCTCTCAGCACAGAAGAAAAACAGCTGCACTGTGTGTGATGGTTTGTATTTGTTAAGCCTGAGGACTGGGAATATTAGAAGGTGTGGCCCTGATGGAGTAGGCATGCCACTGTGGGTGTGGGCTTTAAGACCTTCATCGCAGCTGCCTGGAAGCCAGTCTTCTGCTAGGAGCCTTCAGATAAAGATGTAGAACTCTCAGCTCCTCCCGTACCATGCCTGCCTGGATGTTGCCATGTTCCAGTCTTGATGATAATGAACTGATGCTCTGAACCTGTAAGCCAGCCCCAATTAAATGTTGTCCTTATAAGAGTTGCTTTGGTCATGGTGTCTGTTCACAGCAGTAAAAACTTAACTAAGACACTGTGGCAGTTCTAAATAGCCAAGTTGTAGAATCAGGCTAAATGCAACAGCATATGAATGAATAAGGAAAATTTAATATATTCATAAAAACTGAAATTTTATTCAGCCATAAACAGTAGTTCAGTTATGCCATTTTCAGTTAAATATCTCTACTA
>JADRCD010110580.1:0-26724 GCA_019843815.1 Montemys delectorum
TTTTTTTTTTTTTAATGTCACATTTAAATATTCATACCCAAATCCATGGTGAACCTCAGTTATCTATTCTGGCTATTGAATTTTTGATATAATGTAGCCCAGTGCTGTTTTAAGAGTTGCGGTCACTTTTCATAGAAATTCCAAGTTTATTTAACAATCATATCTAAACTGCCCCTCCCCCATAAAGACATACTATAAGATATGAGTATATAGGCACTCATGACTGATTTGTTAGAAGGGTGGTTCTCAATCTGTGGGTCGCGACCCCAAAGGGAGGGGGAACGATCATATATTTATGATTTATAATAGTAGCAAAAGTACGGTTATAAAGTAGCAACAGTAATTTAATGGTTGGGATCACCACAGCATGAGGTACTGTGTTAAAGGGTGGGCTCATCAGGAGAGTTGAGAACCCACTGCTTTAGACATTACTGAAAAACAAGGGTACAAAGTGAAGAATGAATTCCTAGGGGCAGACATTTTTGTCTTTAATGAAATGCTATCCTTGAACATTGAAATGGTGTCCAATCTACTAATGAGGCCATTTCAAAACAGCTGCAACTGGCAATAAATTTCATTGGAGCTAGTGTTAAGTTTGGGAGTTACAGTCTATCCCTATGCAATTAAAATAATCTTGAGCACTAACAGGCGGAGCTGCTACACCTTCCCTTACTTAAAGGAGACTTTTCAGAAACAGCAGTGATCTTCTTCCAGTCTGTTGTGTCGGGGCTGCATTGCAGAGTGGTTGGTTAACATTCTTCACTCCTCATTCTCACACGGCTCAATTAGCACATTGTAAAATGGGATTATTGTTAGTATTTTAGCCAGTTTGATCACATCTTGAAACCTAAAATCACATGCTAATTAATATTTTTAGAGTTTGGTAAATATTAAGTTGGCATTTCAGCTAATTTGAATATTAATGTAAACGATTGTTAAAGTTTAAATTTGCTAAAATGTACATATTTACTGTAATTTTTAATGACACAGTAAATGTGTGGTTGAATCTTTTTAGGCTAAAAATAAAGTTTATGCAGAGTCTTACTGTATGTAATTTGTCTTTATCATTATTCTATTTCAGGTACTTCACGTTTTCTTCTGATAGTGTTCTTGAAGTGGCATATTAGTAGCTTCAAGAACTTGGGCACTGTTCTAAACGCTGTTATTTTAGACAGTCCAGGAAGGGGATTCCAAACGTTGATATGACTACTCTTACTTAAATCAACATTTTTCAAACTTGAAATTTGATACTAAAGAAGAGGGCTGGTTGAAGGAAGTCTAGCTTGCCTTCTTACCTTCAAGACTTGAAACTCTTATGTTAATTAACAGTGGCTTCTGTTCTTGCCCCTCTTCATATATTATATCTCAAACATGACTTTTGGTGTACCTGAGTTACAAATTCAGAACTGTATTCTAAGATAGGTTTGACAACCTGTGGCCATGTGTTTGTACAGTCTGGGAGGTAAGAGGTTTTTTTGTTTTTGTTTTTTTTTTAACTACATTTTTAAATGGCTGAAAAAATAAAAATGATCATGTCATTATGTTGAGAATTTAAAAAATTCAAATGTCGGTGCCATGAAAAACAGTCATTTGGATACAGTTGTGCCTGTCCTCCTTTAAAGTTTAAAGTCCACTTCAGGTTATCTTGTTAAGCTTGTGGAGAGAGTATGTTCCCAGAATTCATATTTATTGTCTGGTCTTTTACCAAAAAAAAAAAAAGTATGTGTACACTGGTTTGGTTTAGGATTTTATTTCAGTGGTGCTTAAAATACTTTTTAGTGTATCAAAGGATGGTGGGTGGTGAGTGAGGGTGGATTGAGAGAGAAGCATTTAAATGAAGTTGGGCGAATATGTGTCTAGGGTATGGGTAGGGGTGTGGGGGGGTTTCTTATCACAGATTCTTGACTAGCCAGGAACTCCCTCCCGGGTGCTTGGCCAGCTTTTGCTTCTCAAGTGCTGGGATTAAAGGCTGGGCACCACCCTGCCCTGCTTTAGGATTTTAAGGATGTGTTTTTTCTAAGTACCTAGCTCTTCTCAGATCCATTTCACCCACCTTTTCCTGCTTCTCAGTTTCATGTTTTCTCTCTTCCTCCCTCCCTTCCTCCTAAAATAACTTTAAGTCCCAATTTGTGTTGCCTATATATACTCAGAGATTTGGGGTCATCCACTAGAGCATGGCTGACCTACTGACAGCTTTAAGAAAATTGACTCCTCCCTCAGATGCCATCACCTGTCCTCAGCTAAAGATAGGGTCTTGTGTGTTAATGTGGACGGGCAGCCAGCAGCCACTGTTGCTCTTTCTTCAGGAGTGCTTCGCCGGTCATGTCCAGAAGATGCTGGCCCTGACACCTGGGCCACTTAGACTTCTTCTACCTCAAACTACCCTCTAAATTTGTATCTGATGGTACTTTTGATACCATGTCCATATAACAAATAGTAGTAGTGAGCTCACTCCTGGAGCCCATGAGTGCACCAGCCATGGCTTGTTAGCCAGCTTAACAGTGACAAGCATGTGTTTCTGCCTTGGAGCAAGCAGAAATCATAAACCCAACCAGAAAGCAGGACATTTATCCCTGTGACATTTGTGCCACTATTGCACTCATGGGCCTATCATGGCAAACCAATTATATTTGTAGCTCAAGAAAGGTCACGATTGGGTAAGGTTTCTTGGATGACTTTTCTTTCATAGTAGCCTGCAAAACACCTGGGACTATGCAAGCTAGTTAAGAGAGGGGGGCTTCTTGTCAGTACCGCTTGTTCCATGTCCTGGGACCAGGCTGTGGGACTATGCAAGCTAGCTAAGAGACGGGGGCTTCTTGTCAGTACCGCTTGTTCCATGTCCTGGGACCAGGCTGTGTGATCTCAGCAGTAGAATCCTAACCATCAAGTTCTGGAGGGCGACCTAAAATATTAACAAAAGTCTGAATCATCTTGTAGGTCTCTAGATCTCAACAGCTCGAGGAGGGGCATCTGTCCGTCTGTTATTATATAACCAAAAGATTGTCCTTCCATTTTCAAGAAAGAAGTTGTTTTGATACTATGTACCATTGTTAAGAGGTTGCCAGGACTGTCAGTCAAATCTAACACATTGTTTTCATATTTATACTATGAATCAGTGGTCTTGTTAATGGCCTTGTGTGGATGCTGACTTGTTTGTGAGTCAGCTAGTTAACATTAATCATTAATGTGTACATTGTAGTTTGCTTGGTACCATTGCTGTAGTTTGTTTTAGGAACTGAGTCGATGAAGAGTTAAATTCCATTGTAAGTACTCATTGTATTTGTTGGAAACTAAAAAATGGAAACTACAGCTTGTGAATGGAGGATAGATTTTTCACTAGACATTGATGCATGTCTCCAAATGGAGATACCAGCTGGTTTAAAGGAAATACAAATGGTTCCAGGCAAACAAATGATTTGTCTGTTGGAGAAGGCAGTATCTAACTTCAGATGTCATTTTATTGAGCCAGAAGTGTCTTTTAATATTTGTGGTTATTTAGACAGCTGTTAAATTACTTCTCGTTTTTCAGTGGATTTGGCAAATAAATGCTTTTAGTAGTGGTCTTTGTGCTATGGATATTTAGAAATGTATAGCTCCAGTTAAAATTGTGCATTTAAGAAGCCTGTTAGTTGGAATTGGCATGTTAGCTCAGTGGTAGTAGGATGCTTGTCTAAGCACAAATCTCCCTAAATTTGATCCTAATACTTGGAGGGGGGAGGGGCAGGAAAAAAGCCGTAGGTTCATGGTCATTAAAGAACACCCCAGTGCATTATTCATTTTAACTTTGTAAGGTGTGGGCGGGGAGGTCCCTGAATGAAGCCTAAGGCCTACAGAAACACAAGCTAACCTCACGTAAGATGCTTCTAGCAGTCAGTTACCTCAGAGATGGTCTTCAGCTTTTGAATGGCTTTGTTCTTTGTTACTTAGGTATGTTTTTCCTATTGTTAAGATAGGCCAGGAAAGAAGGGGTAGTAATAAAAGTGCTTACTGCCAAGTCTGAGGGCCCTGGAGTGTGGTCACTGGGACCTACGTAGTGGAAAGAAAACAACTCCAAAAGGCTGTTCTGTGACTTTCACCTGTGCCCTGTGGCAAGTGTGTAACTGGATGTGTGAGCCAATGCACAAACACAAGACAAACAGTGATAAAGTATGAAAGAAAAATTCAGAGTCTAGTATTGACAGATTTACTGTTTGAGAAGAAACATTACAAACACAAACTGATAGTAAGAGTAGAGACTGGGCTCCTTGCAGAGTTGTTTAGGGGTTGGGGATGGGAGTGTTAACTAAGTTAATCAGAGTTCTGTGATTCTTATAGACCTTGTGTTTGACATATTTACTGTTGACCTTAATACTGTCCAGTGCTATTAGCCTACAAAAGTTTCTCTGTGCATATGTGAAAATTTGGTAAATTTTGATTTGATGTCTTTGATAAGACTGTCAACTTTAAGAAGATTTAGAGAAAGTTAGTTGGTTAATGTATTACCACAAAACTTTAAAATGTTGAGTTTATTTATTGGGTTATTCACTTGGCATTTTCCAGGTTTCTTAGAAGTGCTCCAATTAGGGAAACAATGGAATTGCAGTTCTGTATCTTTTTTTTTTTTTTTTTTTTTTAGATTGTTATATGACCCTGTAGTTACAGTATTTTATGAGCAAAGTATTAATTCAATTGAGTTGTAACAACTACTGCAGTGAAAAATTTAAACAATGTTTCTGGGAACTTAACGTTTTTTTGTTTTGTTTTGTTTTGTTTTGTTTTGTTTTGTTTTGTTTTGAGACAGGGTTTCTCTATATAGCCCTGGTTGCCCTGGAACCCACTTTGTAGACCAGGCTGGCCTCGAACTCAGAAATCCGCCTGCCTCTGCCTCCTAAGTGCTGGGATTAAAGGCGTGCGTCACCACCGCCTGGCCCTTTTTTTTTTTAAAGAAGTTATTTTATGTGTATGAGTGTTTATGAATGTGCATTATACATACACAGTGTCCATGGAACTTAAGGAGGGCATCACACACCCTAGAACTGGAGTTAGGGATGTTTGTGAGGATATGCTGGGAATGGAACCTCAGATCTCTGCAAGAGCAACAGTGCTCTTAACTGCAGAGCCATCTCTCCAGCCCCAGGATATTCCTTCTTAATGTTCCCTCATATTCCTCCTGGGTGATAACTCAGGGCTTCTGGCAGTGTAATATTTTAGGTAGTCTCATTAGAGGAATTTTACCATTGTCAGGGACTGCTCACTTGTCACGTTATTTTGATATGTCTGCACTGGCTTTTAGCATTAATTTTTATTACTACAACACCTCAAGAAAATAAGAATGAAAATAGATTAGGGGTGAGTTTAGGAGAACTGTTCTCTTTTTGTTATTTATATATTGAGACAGGATCTCTACATAGCTCTTACTGTCCTGGAACTCACCATGTAGATCCAATTGTGCAAGGGTTAAAGGCCACACTGCCCAACCTTTTTTGTTTTTAAAATGAGATAGTGCTGGGTGTGGTAGCACTGGATGATCTCCGGAGTTTGAGGCCAGCTTGGGATGCATATTGAGATCCTGCTTGAAGAGTACTGTGAACGGCAGGAAACTACCTTAGCAGTTGAATAAAATGTAATTGGGTTTCTCAAACTTTATTATCCCTGTCCCTAAGAGACTACCTAGTACTAAAATGTTGTTACCTGGAAGAACCTCTCTAAGTGTTGTAATTGGAAGTATGGAAGTTGCTATGACAGGACAGAGTAAATAGGTGTTGACGGTACCAACCTTCAGTGGCTTAGTGTGAAATAGTACCTTACTGGTATTGTGATGTGCAGTAACGCTTTCATACTGGTTTAGATTAATACCTTAAAACAGAACACTCCTTGAACATAGATGCGTATCCTAAGAGGAGGCTGTGTATATATGTATTCCTTATACTGCTGATGTGGTGGGAACTTAAGTCAATCAAGTATCTGGATAGAAGTAATGTACATAGTAGAATATTGGTGTGGGAAATTTGGAAGGTGGTCTTTATCAGCTTCAACAGTGTTTAACTCCTGAAATGAAATATATCAGACCAATTTAGTGGTTTTCACTGTGTGCTGCCAGGATCTTGTGTAAGTTAGATAAGTTGTTGATCATGTGCTATCAGTGTTAAGAGTATTTGAAGACAAGTATAGCTTAGGCGACTTAGTTGCATCCTAGCAGACATACAACAGTATGGGCAATGTTAGGAATTCTTGAATTCTTTAGTTGGCAGTATCAAGTATTAGCAAGACTTAGGAGTAGCTGGTAAGGAGCACTCTGGTAATGTGAAATGGTAAAGAACACTCTGGAAAACTTTGGTAGTTTCTTTACAAAATGAAATCATTCACTTGCCATGGGATTAGGTAGTCTGATACCACTCCTAGGTATTACCAAACAGAGGTGAAAAACGTCCTCAGACTAGAACTTGAATTTAGTAGTTTCGTTGGAAACAGTCTGAAAAGCCAATAACAGGAAACTGGATAAATGGATTACCACCAGACAACAATAGGGAGAAACTGATTGATGCCGTATGCATGAATGATGACAGGAAAAATGTATTTGTCAAGTGTTTGCACTGTTGGGTTGTGAGTCCACTTATACGGGAGGCTAGTGTAGTGATACCATGTGAGTATTGGCTTATTGAAGACTGGAGACAGAGATAGGGGAGTGTGTGTGATGTAAAGAGACATAGAGTAGTGAAAGTTGGGGGTTTGTGTTACATTTAAATTGGTAAATCACAATTTAAAAATTATACCTCAATTTTTTTTGTTTGCCTTTTGAGAACTGGCTCACTGTGTAGCCTGGAACTCACTAACTAGGTAGACTACCTTTCCCACACAAGTGCTGGGATTAAAGGTTTTGCACCACTATGCTGTATCAGTTGGATTGGGGCTTAAAATAAAAATAAATAGTTTTACTGAATTTTAGCTTTAGTTTGTTTCAAGTATTTTCTTATGGTACAATTAGTTTGGCCTATATTAATTTGGTAGTCAAGTTTAGAACTAGATGCAGTGATTGTCAACCTGTGAGTGGTGACCCATAGGGGGCGTGTCACATATACCAGATACCTTACATATCATGTATTTACATTCCAATTAATGACTGGTGCAGAATTACAGTTATGTAGTAGTAACAAAATAATTTTATGGTAGTAGGTTACCAGACCATGAAACACTATATTAAAGGGTCACATTAGGAAGGCTGAGAAGCACTCATAGGGGAAGACAGATGAAGGAGCAGTGGCTTTGTAGTGATCATGTAAAGTCACAGAGGTGGTAGATATTAAAGTCAAGCCACTCCAAGCTTAGTGTAGTACATTTTGAAGCTTCTGGCTGTACATAAACGTTACCATGTTTTGAATGACATTTGTCATCCATTCTGAATATCATTAGCTAAAAGCCTTTTAGAATATTGTTAGAAGAGTTATTTCATGGGCAGTGGTAGCACACGCCTTTAATCCCAGCTCTTGGGAGGCCCAGGAAGGCAGATTTCTGAGTTCCAGGACAGCCAAGACTATACAGAGAAACCCTGTCTCCAAAACAAAAAAACAGAAAGGAAAAAAAAAAAAGAGTTATTTCTTTTTTTAAATGAAGATACTATGCTTGTTGGTAACAGGATATTCCATAGTTTTATCAGATACCTCTGAATGCTAGGAAACTATTCATATCAAGGCATGAATACATGACCATAATTTTATTTCATACTGACAACAGTTTACTTAAGTGGAAAAAAGACTGAAATTGACCATCAACTGTATTAAAAAAAGTTATCATTTTGAAAAAGTTTAAACAGCCAAAACCCACACAACTGTCCTTAAGTTAATTATGTGTAATTTTGTATTTGAATTATACATTCACAGTATTTTGGGTGTGTTTGTGTGTATTTACATAAGCACACAAACCTCTTTAAATGACAGAATGAATGATATTTTGACTGGATTCACTTATCATTTGAGTTCCTTTTTCTTTTAGTTATACAGTGGAATTGGACATCTGAAGTGTTTAAAGTCAAACACAGGAGGGGTGGAGAGATGGCCTGGTGGTTAAGAGCACCTGTCACTCTTCAGGGGTACCAGGGTTCCAGTCTTTGAAGGTTGGCTAGTAACTGTCTTTACAGTTCCAAGAGGTCAGATGCCCTCTTCTGGCCTCCACAAGCATTGCATGCATATGATGCAGTTATATACTCATAGGCAAAAGTGTCATACACATATTAAAAATAACCTAAAAATTATCTTTTAAATTTTTGAATATTTAGAGAAAGAGAAGAGACTACTGAAGATTAAAAATGAAAGGCACTAGTTATTAAGTATTAGCAGGATTGTTACTGTGTGAGTTGTTGAATATAGGGACTCACTCTTCCCTTTCTGCAGTTTTTACTGGATGCTTTCACTCTTGCTTTTAATTGGGATTAATAATAAACTTCTTGGACTTTAGTTCCACATTGAGCTGAAGGAGTTACTGAGAAAATCTGGAGAGGGGTGGTGACACGAGGAGTGGACCCTCAGGGAGCCTCAGGGGCGTTTCGTACAGATCAGATGGCCCTACTTTTAGTTAGAAATTGTGTGGTAAAGTGAATTCTGTTGGCTCAAAAGTGATATGCTGGGCATAATTTTATGTTTCAGTGGCTGTGTAAAAGATAAGTGCATTGTAGTATAGTGGTTCTTACTGCTGTATTACCTTTTGCTGTATCATATTATTTCATATGGGCTTTTCTCTCCAAGATACAGAATGCTTTGTGTTAATGCTAGAATGGTTTTGAGTTTCATTGTGCTTCATATTAATGAGAATTTGATTCATAATGAAATTTTAATTCTCTTGTACTTTGTCATTTTAGACTTATGCTTGAATGTACATAATCTTCCTTTCTCATTATTGGAAATACTAGTTAACTTAAGTAGTTCTATATGTAATAGATACATGAGCTCTGAGTTTACTCTGAGTAAAATGATTGAAGAAAATTAGATTACCTGACCATTGTTTTTGAGTAAAAAGCTTAAATTTAGTTTTTACAAATAGGATTTGACTTTGTTGAATTCCAGGCGGCATGTATATGGTTTGTTTTGTTTGTTTGTTTGTTTGGGTTTTTTTTTTTTTTAAGATTTATTTCATTTTTACATGTATATGCGTATCTGGGAGTATTTGTCACATGCTGTTCCTGGAGAGGCCAGAAGAGGGTTGGATATGCTAACTTACGAAAAAGGCTTATGCCCTGCTTATGCCCTGCTTATATGCTCACTTATGCTCAATAAAGGGCTTCATAGGGAAAAACAGTTCTTTGTTATTTGGAAGAAATATTTTTGATATTTTTTTCCTTTAGTATGAAAATTTTGATTTTTGCCAAATTTTTACTTTTTTTTCCTTTTAGAACAAATTCTGTACAACATAAAACAGGAGTATAAACGTATGCAGAAGAGAAGACATTTAGAAGCTAGTTTTCAGCAGACAGATCCAGGTTGTAGTTCTGATTCACAGCCACATGCATTTCTCATCAGTGGACCAGCATCACCAGGTAATAAACCTTATTTATAAGTATAAGAAGTATCACGTTAGAAATGATGGGAGGAATGCAAAAGGGCCACAGGGACTTACAGCACCTGCTTCTTCCAAGATTAAAGAAGTTAAACTAAGTAATGTATAATATTTCAAAAGCACTCACTACCTGGATTCTCAGCAACAACAGACAGCCACCTTTAGCATCCCTAAAGTGGACACTATAACTTAAATTTTAAAAAATCACTAGTGTTTATAATATGCTTTAAAAATACCCATTTATTTTGGATTTATCTGCATGCATGTATAACATAAACCATTTATATGTCTGGTGCTCACAGAGGCCAAAAGCAGATATCAGATGCTCCGAAACTCGAGTTACAGATGGTTATGAGAACCACACCTGAACCACACCTGAGTCCCCTGCAAGAACAAGTGTCAAAAACTGGGATCCTAGCTTTCCAGTCCACCACACGCTTTTCTGTTAGGTAACAGTGCCCTAACACTGCTGTTTTGTGAATTTCCTGTAATTATTGATCTAGCAGTTACATTCAAAAATTCTTCTGAACCATTTATAGAACCATTATACAAATATCTGTCCATGTACTCACAGACATTGGTCTAGATTCCTTAAAGTGTGGGGTTTTTTTTCCTGTTTTTTAAAGATTGTATAGTAGCTGAAACCCATATTTACCCTTTAGAGAGAATGGTCTACTTTTCTAGGGCTGACTTTTCCAGGCTGAAGTTACTTGGCCAAAAAAGAACCGTCTTACCGTTAGTTTATACCTTGGCAAAACAGTTTTTATTTCAGAAGCACTTGTTTTTCCTTAGCAGGGATAAGAAAGCCTGGTACAATTCAAAACAGAAACATAAAATCAAAGGTGTAAGGTAATCAAAATTTGATAGGGAAATATTGTTCAGTGCTAAATATTGGAATGCTGCCAATGGAGGGCAGGGAGCTAGTTGTACCAAAGGAGTGATTCTTACTAAAATTATAATAATGATCTTAAGTTTTCTACTAGTATTAGTTTAATTCTTAGGGATTTGCCAATTTTAACAAGACTTGGAATTTCAAAGTAAGTTATAGGATAGCTTTGTTGGTAGTTAGATTGATTTGAGTGAGTCAGTACAGGTAGGTAAAACAACTGTGACATACATGTGCACTTGAATCTGTGTGTAACACTTGACCGCAGGGATGCAGTGAATAACTACCATAATCCTGGGTTATCAGAAAGATAATCATCCTTAAGCCAAGAATGTTTTAAGATCAAAGTACCTTAAATAGAGGATGAATGTCTAAAATTTCTGAAATTTGGTTCATGAGTCAACTTGTTAGTATCCTAGAGGTTCTAATGCAGATCCATGCTTACTCACTGTCTTAACAAGTATCATTAAGAGAATTTTCTCTTAAAAACATTTTAGTTATAGAAACACAGAAGGAATATTCTTGCTAATTTGAAATTGACAAACACCGGTGTTGGGGCTGTTTTTGGAACTTTGGTTTTCTTGCAGTTTTGAGTGCTTGAGTTCAGGTGAATTAAATTATACTTAAAAACTGGGGATTATAGTCACTATCCAAAATTCAGAATCAATTCTGTTCCTTTGGTAAGTATCTGCATTACAGATTTCTCCCTGCAGCAGCTCTTTTTTAAAGTATAATTCTCTGTTTGTTTTTTTTTTTTTTTTTTTCTTTTTTTAAGATAGAATTCTCTAAACTTAGGAAACTAAGGGGTTTGGAAAATGAAGAATATTGAAGTGGTAGAACAATAGGATGTGATTTACTGTGTGGGCTAAAATATTAACGACAAACACTAACAATAAAGTAAGTGTCTTTATGTCACTCTAACAATGCCTTGAACAGGCATGTGCTGGATTGGAGACTGGGAGTTTTGTGGTGGGCACTGTGGGTGCAAGGGTTTTGTTTTGAAGTTTCCTCCACTCATCTTTAGGCTTTTACTCCAGATAGCACCCCTTTTTCCAGAATCCCAGTCTGACAGAATTAATACTTAGACCTGTTTCTCATAGATAATAAGTTTTAAATGACATGGGGAAGTTCTCAATGAAACCTTCATTCAGGAGGTATTCTGTCGTGGTTCTAAATCAGGTGATCTTTTATTCATGTTGTACATAGGGACTTCATCTGCAACATCCTCACCATTAAAAAAAGAACAGCCCTTATTTACTCTAAGGCAGGTTGGGATGATCTGTGAACGTTTGTTGAAAGAACGAGAAGAGAAGGTGCGAGAAGAATATGAAGAAATACTGAATACAAAACTTGCAGGTAACAAATGAGTTTATTTTAGAATATCCCAGTGTTCTAGTCAGTGTTCTATTGCTGTGAAAGAGACACCATGACAAAGGCAACTCTTACGAAAGAAAGCATTTAATTGGGAGCTTGCTTATGTTAGAGCATAACAGCATACAGATAGATACATCCTAATTTCACATCTCCCCACCTCGCTCCCAGTGACACACTTCTGCCAAGGAGGCCACACCTCATAGTCTTTATAATTCTTTCAGAGTTTCACTCCCTGGTGACTCGATTTCCAATATATGAAACTCTGGGGTCCATTCTTATTCAAATCACCACACCTAAAAACTCACTGTAAGAATTATTTCCCACAGGTGTGCTTACATTGATATATTCTTTCTGTACATTGGTATAGTCTTGTCTATGGACCAGAGAATTTCAGTAAAAAGGCGAATTAACATTCTCAAAGCCCTATCTCATCTTCACGGCCCCAGGGATGAGCTAGCTGTATAGATCTGCTACAGTATTGTTTATTTTGTATCTTGTGGAAAACACTTACTGAGCTGTTTACAATTACTATTCAGGTTATGGAAAGGATTATGGTGTTAAGAGTGTCTTCACATTGCTTTATATTTTCTGATACGTTTTGCAAGTCATGTAATTTATGCATACCTTTATTTATAGAACAATATGATGCATTTGTGAAGTTTACGCATGATCAGATAATGCGGCGATATGGAGAACAGCCTGCTAGTTGTAAGTATTTGACCTTAGAACTATAAACTCAAAAGACCATGTTTTCATATTTAAGAAGAGAGTTGATTAAAAATTGTAGAGAAAAAGATAGTTTAAAACAGAAGTAAAATGTTACAAGTTAACTCTCTAGGAGTGGTGTAGGAAAAGAATGATCTTGTTGTAATTTTGCCCCATTCTTTATACTAATACTCCTTTTCTCCTCCAGATGTTTCATGAATCAAGCTTTTTGCATTTGTGGGCTGCCTTGTTCCTTGTTGAGTTGTTGCAGGAGGTCCCAACTATGACATGCAGCAATGCCAGTACCCATCTGTGAATACAGGTTATTTCAAGCTTTCGTCAGTGGCAACCACTCCTAGGCAGCAGCAATTGGTTTTGGAAATTTCCGTGATGTCGTTACCACCCAGATGTGGACCTTTGCTACTTGTATTAATACCAGTGGCCTCGTTTTTGCTGTATCATTACAATTTGGCTTCTTTATATTAATGTTTGAAAGGGATTAAAGCTGGCATTCTAGAACATGCCCTTCACTGGTTATGTAAATAAAACTGTAGAATGACACGTCAGATGAAGTTAGTGTGATTTTAATTGTGCACTACAACCAAGCTGTAACCAGTTATTAATAACTTAGAATGTAATCCCAGAACATTTAAGCAGTTAGTCTACAGTACTTCTGTGAGATAGTGCAGGAGGAGGAGGGCATTTCTGTATTTCAGGACTTTTCTTGGGGTTTCAGAATGGGTTTATATGATTTTCTTTATTATTATTTTTTTGGTAGTTTTATTTATTCTATCGGTCTTTTTAACAAATGTTTATTGCTGCACCCCCCCTCCCCAGTGTATTGTTTTACTGCCCTTTGTAGCACTGGAGTTTAGTTGGAAAAAAAATAAAACATTTACTTCTATTCTGCCTGTTTTCAAATTGTACACATGGGTAGTATTGGAATAAAGTAGTGTTTTTGAACATAAGTATTTTCTAGAAATCAATGAAGTTAATTTTCTGGTAATTATCTTTTAAATGCTGTTTTCAGGAATCAAGTTCTGATTCAAAACTTTTTTTGTAACTTGCTGTTGTTTAGCAGCATGTTATATAACAAGTTCTAAAACAGATGTAGAACTTTTCTTTGAATCCAGTTTTGATGTTTTTGAATGATGTGATATATGAAAGCATGGTTGCTCTGGCTGATGTGATAAAACAACCCTGCACAAAGCAGTTTAGGGTATTAAGTGTTTATTTTAGCTCAGAATCCCAGGTTGCAGTCTATCGCTGTGGGGAAATCAAAACAGTAGGAACTGGAAGCCACAAGTAAGAGCAGTAAGTGCTCAGTTTAGTGGATGGCGTCACCCACAGACATGCCCACAGGCTTACCTGATCTAGACATGCCTTGTTGAGATTTAGAAAATTCTAGGTACTGTTGAGATGGCAAATTAACATCTAAGAGCTGGAGAGAGGCTCAGAAGTTTAAGAGCTCTGCTTGTTTTTTCAGAAGACTCTAGTTTGGTTCCCAGAAGTTCACCAACTGATGCCTTTTCTGAACTCCATTGGCCTCCAGGATGCACATAGCACACATACATAAAACATTAAATAATAGTTTCAAAACACTAGTATCACAGTGAATGAATGAGTTAAATGTAACGCCTTCCACACATGGTTTCCAAACAAAGCTTTCTTACAAAGTAGTGAGAAAGCTGGAAGTGCTAACCACACCGTTGTTATCTTGGTAACTGGGGCAGGGTTGGGGTTAAAGGCCACCCCCTCAATACTGCTCAGCGAAGAAAGCTGGAAGTACTAACCACACCGTTGTTATCTTGGTAACTGGGGCAGGGTTGGGGTTAAAGGCCACCCCCTCAGTACTGCTCAGCGAAGTCTTCAGTTTTTGTTTTCTAAAGGACTTTATTTGTGTGTTTACGTGCCTAAGGCCATAAGACAGCCAGTTATTGAGTTGCTCATGTTGGGCTAGGAACCACACTGCCATAAGTCCTCTGCAAGAGCAGCAGACATTCTTAACTGCTGAGCTATATCTCTCTGGCCCCCTGTGAATTTTAATAGCATACTTCCTGTCATTAGACTAATCTTAAAATACAATATTTCACTTTTAACTTACTAACCTCATTTAAAAATAAGCCCCCAAAGTGTGTTCCCAGGCAGTTCCAAAGTCCATTGGTGCACAAGAAACACACGTTATAAAATGGGGTGGCTGGCTGTGAAGTAAGTCTCACACTTAGATTTTCGGTCTCAATGCTATTGGTACTTTGGGATGTATTTGTGCATTCTAGGGTGTTAACAGTATCGCTCCCCTCCCCCATTAATATCAACCAGAATCTCCACATTATCTTTCAAATGTAGCCCTCAACTTGTTAGGAGAACATTCACAGAAGTTGAAAGAATAGTGTCATTTCCTACTTGAATTTTTCAAGTATAAACTACTAAACTGTGTTCAGAAGCTGTACTTGTTAACGTCAAAACATGTATGCCTCTCTCTAACCTTGGTGCTGGCCACCTGAAGTAGATGCTGTCTACATTTATGTATCTCTGTTTTCCAAGTGCTTTTAGCACTCCAACCCCTCCTTCTCTTCCCCAACAAGGATTCAATCAAGATTGCAACTTTCTGGAAAGACTAAGCTGTAATTTGAGTATTTCTTTGTGCTATCATCAACATGACCTGTCCTTTTTGACATTACAAACTAGAAGGCGGATCTGAAAGTTTTAATACTTGTATATGTCCACATGGGTGTTGCCAACAGAGGCCAAAGAGAGGGTGGTACATAGATCCCTTGGAGCTAGAATTCAGGTAGTTTTGAACAGCCTGATGTGGTTGCTACAAACCAAATTCTGGTCTTTTAGAAGAACAGCAAGTTCTGCACTTGTGAACTGTATTAGTGTTTAGGTTAAGCCTTTTGTGTTAAGAAGGTGATTCTTACATTCTTACAGGGTCCATATTATAAAGAATTAGCGTATGGCTTTACCAGCTTGCTGTTCAGTTTAATACTTGGTTAGGTCACCTGGTAAGTTCATCTTCAATTAACCAAGTTACCTAAGATTACTGCATTGTTTAATCTATGAATATATGAGCTTCAAAGTCTTTGCTTGGCTTCTAAGATACTTGCCTGATTTCTTTCATTAACACTATAAAGAAGCATAAACCTCAAAGCTGGAGTTTGATCTCCTTGACTCTGTTTTCAGTGCTGACTTTCGTGATCTTTAATAACGAGATTCTGTTCACCTTGCTGTATAGCACTTCTCTGGAATGTCTCTAACAGGTATCTCCTGATTTTTTACTTATTTATTTTAGTTTTTCCGAGGCAAGGTTTCTCTGTGTAGCCCTGGCTGTTCTGGAACTCACACTGTAGACCAGGCTAGCCTAGAACTCAGAGATCCACCTGCCTCTGCCTCCCAAGTGCTGAGATTAAAGGTGTGTGCCACCACCGCCTGACTATCTCCTGATTTTTATATCCAAAGCCAAACTCATTTTTGCTGCTGTTTCTTTCAATCAATTAGCCTTCCATAACTACAATAAAATACTCAGGTTGATCTATAAAGTCAGGAAGTTTATTTTAGTTCCATTTTGAAGGTTTCTGGATATGATCAGCTGTCCTTTGCTTTGGTCTGTAGTGAGGCAGCAGACATGAGTAAACGTTAGCTAACTAGTAATTGCTTTGCCGCATCAGTCCTTGTCAGTGTGCTCTCACCAGTGTTGATCGTTGAAAGGCTGACCTCCTTTGCTTCTGACCTGAGAAAAGAAGCTTCATCACCTGCGCCTTGTCCTGCACATTCACTTCCTATTGTTTGGACCCCTCACCCTCTAGCTGCCTCCGTCCTCTGACATGCTTGGACCCCTCACCCTCTAGCTGCCTCCGTCCTCTGACATGCTTGGACCCCTCACCCTCTAGCTGCCTCCGTCCTCTGACATGCTTGGGTTACTCCCCAGGATATTGGTTACTACTGTTCCCTGCCTAGTGGGTTCACCCAGAAGTCCTCCTGGGTAGTTTTTTTCACTCCTGTACATTTTACTCAAGTGAGGTATGCTTTGACCACTCTTTCAAACCACAATGACAATCCTACTTCTTACCCTGCTGTTACTTGTATGTGTAATAGTGCTTTACTAAATAAAGGACAAGGTAAACACTGATCTTGTTTTCTAAAATACCTAAGAAGTGCCAGGTACCTCAATTAAGAATTGAATTTTTATAGGATATCAAGTAATTACACAAATCAGTTTAATGGTTCACTCCTACAGGTCCTTTTGATAGTATGAGAACAATTTCCATTGTGTTAATCTTAGGTAGCAGAGAGAAAAGTCAATGTGCATACATGCAAAAATGCAGGCAAATGCCTAGGGAAAGAAAAGTACAAGCAAGAAAATATGCCTCAGACAGACAAGATAAAAATATGACAGTATTAAGACCAGTTCCTCTGTATTTTACATACAAAAAATGTGTAGTTTAAAGACACATTTTCTCATCTGGGCATAATGTAAAGTCCTTATAAAACCTTAGCATGGGGATCAGGGCATGGATGATAATCTTGGACATATCCTGCAATACAAGTCAAAGTCAAGGCTTTTTAAAGTTTTTTTTTCAGGACATGGGTTCTCTGAATTGTTTGTGGACAATTTTGGTATAATTCTCTTGGGGGTTGAACATTAAATAATAGCTCTAGGTATCTGATTCTTAAGTTCTTATGATTGGGATGTTATTTCACTGGACCTTTACGTTTCGGAGTCTTGTAAGTTAAGGGAGCAGTGTGTGTAAGGCCCTTACTGGTTGTAAGTCTCCGTGGACTGTTCATGTGAATATTTATGAAGCCTTTCTAGCAAGGAAAACACCTGTAAGATTGACTTTACAGTGTACTGGTATGCAGAGTGCTGCTGAGATCTAACTATGCATAAGACGCATCTACACACCAGACAAGCAAGAATGAAGTACCGTATACTGATAATGTGTAAAGGCTTTATGCAATGGTTAAAGACTTTGAAGTACTCCAAAAAATGTTTTCATACAGATATGCAAGTATGCCAGGTTCACTCTTGTCCCCACTCGTCTGCTTTCAGCAGCCTCCCCATGTGAGCCTTGCAACATGGTCAGTCTTCTGTCTCGTAGGTTTTATGAAGCCTAAAAGCTCTAATTCAGAAACCGCTCGAATAAACCGAGCACTGGAGGGAGGCTCTAGCTAAGGAAAATCAGAGTTGTTTGACAAAGACTAAAATGAAATTTCAAAGTTGAAATAGTAACTGGTAAATTGAAATAAGTGGTTGAAATAAATACTACTAAATTATACAACCATATTGGAAAACCCTAAATGCAGTCAGAATACAAGGTTCGATGTAGCTGCATGTCATGGTGCTGCATCCCAGCACTTGAGACAGGCAGTGTGAGGCCAGTCAGGTGAGGCTACATGATACCATGTCTCACAAAAAACGTCAAATGGAAAAGAGTTGAACACTTCCCAAACTTCTAGAAGTATATTTTAAAAGTTGGTAATTCAATAATGATAATTTCCTTAATAAAAACTGGAATATAAATTCAAACTAAATTCAGAATACTTAGAAAATGATTGTTTTAGGATGGTTATGGTTGGAAAGCAATACATACTTATGCATTTTTAGATAAGGGTTTTTTTTTTTTGTTTTGTTTTTTTGTTTTTTTTTGGTGCTTGGGCTTGAATTCAAGGCAAATGTTCTTTTAAGCAAATAACCTAGCCAATTCAAGAAACAGGAAACTTAAAATACTGTTACTGAAACACTGTACAACTGATTTTAAAAGGATACTGAATAACTTCACTCATTTCTTCTGAGACTGTAGAATTTGCATCCATTTTCTCAGCAGCTGTCACAACTGTTGCAAAAGCCTTTTGAGTATACAAGACAGAAGAAAATACAACTTGTTGCTAGGCATCTTTTTCTGTACCCTTGAGATAGTTCTAGAACTAATCAGGTTTTAGGACTTGCTGTAGATACATGACACATCTTTTACAACAGATTTCAAATTGAAGATGACTAATGACATTAAATTTTACCAGTCATTCATTAAAAATAATAAAACTGACTATATATTTGTGTTAGAGGACTAAAGCAAAACTATTTAAAATTCTAAAAGCAGAGAAATCCCTGTTTACTGTCAATCCTTTACTCCAGAAACATGCATATTTCTCTTGGAAGAGTTTAATTCAGTATGTCCCTTAATGTTCAGAAGACGTCAAATAGTACTTCCGACAGTTGTGCACCACTCCCTGCCTTGCCAGGTAGTCTAGAGTAGAATGTCTCTTTCTTGTGTGAGGTGTTCCCACCACACCTGGGTTCTATGCTAGAGTGCACTGAGCGATCGGAATCCTTTGGCTTTTGCTTTAAAAACCACACCATCAGAATAGGGCCTGTTAGTGCACGCTGCTACAGACCAATTCCTCAGGAACTTCTGAGGCATAACAACATTTATGCTCTGCAAACAGATTTAAAAATAAACGTTGAATTCAAAACAATTAAAAAAAAAAAAAAGCAAAGCTCTAGGAAAGCTAGTTAAACACCTGCCTTGTTCTGTGTGACCTACCTCTGCCCAGTCGACGAGGTTGATCAGCCGGCTGCACTCGAGGTGCAGTTTATATGCTATGCAGATGTCAGGGGCAGTATTTGGAATGCAGCCTTCCTCACTTTTCAGTGCTTCATTCTAAAAACAGCAGATGAAAAGTTACTACCTTTTAGAAATTATTAAAAGCAAAAAGGTATTAGTTGAACTCGTAAATTTAGTAAATCAGAAAGTAGAATCTTGTCGGGTTTTGACACTTCAAGTCTTGGCTATATCCCTCTAGCTCTAGCCACTCTCTAAAGACTTAACATCATTTGCAAATTATTATTTGTGGAGACTCTCATATGTGTTTCAGTTTGCTGTAAAAGTTAGAAATCTCTGGGAGTAATTACCCAATAAAATACTACTTCCAACATTTGCTATGAACCTAATTCTAGCAGTTATTGTGTGGCATTAGTAACACTTCTCGTTGGTAACAGTGGAGTGAGTGTGACCTCCCAAAGAAGAGCCTGCTTTCAGCGCCACACTCTCTGCTGTTGTGGAAACAGGGTCTCCGCATGGCCTGGCCTGCTCATCATAGCGTAACTAACACTGCAGAGCTTTTCTTTCTTTCAGATTTATTTTTATTTCTGTGCAAGAGTGTGTATCCATGTGAACAGATGCTGCCCCTTAAATACAGTCATCTGCACAGACCAGGAGAGGGCGCCAGCAGAGAGCTGGAGACAATCAGCCCTAACACCACAAGCCCTATAGAAACTGTCAGTATTCATTTAACTTACTTGAAATCTCAGTTTTATTAAGAAACAAAATCTCATACACAAAATGCATGTACAACCACATCAGTTTGTTTCTGGAACTCTACAACTAAAGGTTTTAATTTGTAGCTTATACATTAAAACTGTTGGTTTTCTTTACAAAAAAAATGGATTCATTTGTTGTGCATAGGGGATGGAGCATGTGGGTGTTGGAGACTGTTGTAGGAAGCAACCCTCTATGATTTGAGTCTCAGAGATTAAACTCAGTCAGGCTTAATGGCAAATGCTTTTACCTGCTGACCGAGCTACCTGACCAGGTACTGCTGTTATTTAACTATGAAATCATTAAGGATGGAGAGATGGCTCGGGTTAATAGCATCTCCTGCTTGTATGTAACGGAGGACGAGAGCTTGGCTCCAGGCACCCCACTCTGTCAGCTCACAACACCTTTCATTTCAGCTCCAGGGCATCTCATCCCCTCTTCTGGACTCTTGTATTTTACTCACATGAGCACATACCCAAAAAATAACTAGTCTTTAAGTAGGGAATCGTCAAGCTCCCAGTTGCTGCCATCATTGAAGCACTGACCAGTAACTTCCTATTTAGTATTCTCCCATACTCAGATCTGTATTTCAGTATACAAGGAACAAGCAGTCATTTGGGGTGTCTTATGGAGCCACTTTTTAACTAAAAATATAATAATGTGCATGTATATGTATGATATGTATGTGGGCATGCATGTCCTGTGTGGCACATGCCAAGGTCAGAAGACAACTTTGTGGGGCTGACAAGATGGCTCAGTGGGTAAGAGCACTGACTGCTCAGCAGTTAAGAGCACCGACTGCTCTTCCGAAGGTCTCGAGTTCAAATCCCAGCAGCCACATGGTGGCTCACAACCATCCATAATGACATCTGATGCCCTCTTCTGGTGTGTCTGAAGATAGCAACATAAATCTTTGGGCCTGAGTGAGCAGGGCCAACCGGAGCAAAGAGAGGTCCTAAATTCAATTCCCAACAAGCACATGAACGCTCACAACCATGTACAGCGACAGTGTGTACTCATATACATAAAATAAATAAATGTTTTTTTAAAAAAAAGACAGCTTTGTGGAATCAGTTCTCTTCGGTATTTACAAGAGGGGCTCAAGCTGCTTACTAGGTAATCACTAGCCCCTTCATCCACTGACTATACTGACAGCCCACTGTACTTTTTTCAAAGTATCAGTAAGTTCAGACTGGCCCTGACCTTGGTGACTTTGCCTGAACCTCTTTAGAGCTAGAATCACAAACTTACTACCACATCCATTCTAAAGCGCCTTCTAGAGCATCTTTTCTGGAAGGAAAACCTCCAACTTCCCGAGCACGTACATTTGTTCAAAAACCCTACTCACCTACTTAATACTCAGTGTTCATTTTACCTGTCAAAACAAAGGTAGTTTTGAACATCTGAAACTGAAATTAGTAACTTTCTGGATTTTAGGCAACTGTCTCTTCCCTTGTGTGCTGCCTTAGGAGTTTCTGCAGCAGTACCCTGAAGATCTTCCCAGAGTAGACTTCTGTTAGGTTTAAAAAGCTATGATGAGATCCCGGGGTGTTTTTTCCATTAAAAATATGCACTTGGAATTGTTTATACTCTCATTAGGCCTTATTACCTGACCACTGACCAACTGTTGTTACCTACATAAGAATCCTTTTCTGCTGCACAGTGGTGATTTAAGCCTTTAATCCCAGAACTCAGGGAGCAGAGGCAGTTAGATCTCAGTGAGTTTGAGGCCAGTCTGATCTACAGAGCAAGTGTCAGGACAGCCAAAGATCTCATAATATATATATATATATAATATATATATATATACATACACATATATATATATATATATATTTTTTTTTTCAAGAGTAAGACATTATATCCTAAAGCCTTCTACCTATGATTTGTTCAAATTTTTCTTCGGTGTGTGGTCATGAACGGTTGTCTCCTTATACCAAACTCAGGTAATGAGGCTTAGTGGCAAACGCCATCTCGCTGGTTTTATCACTTGCAAGGCAGTTCAAATATGAGCAAATGTACACAGCCTCAGTTGATTACTGATATTATCACTAAGTCAGTTTATCTAAAATCTAGGAGCTTCATTTGTTTTGTTTTGTTTTTTTAGAAAAATGTGAGTGGCAGAACTGCCAAAAGCTGTGCTCATTAAAACAGAACTGCAAGCTTAGAATGTTTGTGTGATGCTGGTGTCTAGGGCTGTGGCACAACTGGGAGGGTCGGGCTTCCTCCTTACCTTTAGGTAATAATAAGGGTTGTTGAGTGCGGTGTGGAGAGCGATTCTTGGAGCAGCATTCAAGTGCTCACGGAGTGTGTTAGCAGCACTGAAGTACACTACCTCATGCAGAGGCTGGCTCTCAGGAGGCAGCAGGTAATCCCTGAAACAGTGGAAGCAGGTCCCAGCTTTGGATACATACACATAAGGGTTGATTCCACAGATCTGTCAATCTTCTAGGAGTATTTGCTACTTAATGAACAGTGAAATCAGGAACCAAACAAACACCAAGTAATGGATCCCATATAGTTTCACCCAGTTTTATATGTCAATACTACTTTTAAAACTTCCTCTGTATTTGTGAAGTCTGGAATTAGTGTTTTGCCCAGGCAGCAGGGCACATCTGCAAGGCACTTTTAATTGGATCATTTGAGGTGGGAAGACCCACCCCATTCTCACTGACAAGTTCATACATCCTTCTGCTAAGAGATTCCTTCACTAGTTATTAGTTTACCTCTTGCCATGTGCTGAAGGTAAACTGGGATAGCCAGCGTTGTGGACTGAATGACCACTGGACTGGGTTCTTATTTCTGTCAGGAGACAGCCATTGCTGGATTAGGTGGACCACATCCTGTAAACCACTCTAATACCCTTTATATACACGAAAGCAGTAACTCAGGGTAGCCACAAAAAAATATGACTGCTCTTTTACATCCTAGAGAGGATGCTACTCCTTAAGAAAGCCCCTCACGCTTCTGTCTTGCTGCTGGCTCAGTGACTTTGAAGAAGAGAGGCCTCAGCATGAACGTCATTCCTCCTCCAAGAGTTCCTGAGCCTACTCATTCTGCCTCTGGATGCTGGTCTTTCTCCACTTGTAAATCACCATAGATTTTGAATTGGCATTTTGCTTGTATTTATTTTTAAATGTCTTCTGTTCAGACTTAGAAGCCCTGTCAAACATCTGTACTCTAGGCCCTGTGAAAAATAGGGACAGGGGTTGTGACAGAAGGATCTGTGACACAGGAGTTCCATTTTCTCTTTGGGATTTCACCTCATTTCTCTTCTGTTTCCTTCCCCTTCTCCTTTAAAAACAAACTATAATCTTAACCTCTTTCCTCCTGGGAGAGACAATCTTGGTAACAACACCAAGTCTCACTGTGGAAAGTTTTTATGATTTCACAGCAAATCTCATTCTCAGCATTATTTCAGGAGCTTGTGAAAGGTTAAAGAGCCAGACATAATAGACAAGAAGTCAGAAGGGTGCCTTCATATAAAAACAACACTTTACTACTTTCCTTTTGAGGCAGGGTCTCAGTAGTCTAACTGATGTAAAACTTAAGGTCATGTTAGCCTGCAATGTCCAGTGACTTTTCCTTTCCTAGCATCTCAAATGCTGGGCTTACAGGCTGGACCTCTACTTCTGCACTGTTTGTAGCTAGCTAAGTCATTTTAGGCCACCTGGATGGTTGATTTCATCATGTACACACATAAAGCTGGCTTTTGGGAAATAACGCAGAATGATCCAGGCTCCCCAAAAAAGACTCCTAAACAAACTAGATAGGAGACTTTGATAGTTGCTGAGTAGGTAGTGCAATATAGATTTGGTGCTGATACTTAGTTGTCCTGATAAAATACTCCGAACAGGGGCTGGAGAGATGGCTCAGTGAGTAAGAGCATTGACTGCTCTTCTGAAGGTCCTGAGTTCAAATCCCAGCAACCACATGCTGGCTCACAACCACCCATAATGAGATCTGACGCCCTCTAAAAAATGGTAAGAACAATGCAAATTTGAGAAAATACTCTGAAGGTCCTGTGTTTCGTCACCCAGCCTACCTGGCTAGATGAAGTTTAAGCCTGCCTTCCTAAACCAACAGTAAAAATTAAACTACGTCATTTGATTAGACAACAAGGGCAGAAGATGAGAGTCTGATTAGATGGAAGAAAGCCCCTGGGTTGGCTGTGGGCAGTGAGCTTCCTGGTGTCATTGGAAGAACAGGGTTACTGTCAGCTCGTAGGAGCCTTAGACTCACCTCACCAAGTTGTCGATGAAGCTCGTAACGTTCTCTCTGAGCATTTCAAACTTGGTTGGCTTCCTAGTTGTTCTCCGTAGCTCTTTCATTTCCAGTAAGGACTACAGGGCATAGTGGGGAGTGGGTAAAAAAAAAAATCCCATCTTTGACTTTGGAACAGAAACAGTTTGATGCCCTGTACTTATACAGAGTGCAGACCGAAATCCAGATCACAATGGGCTTCATTTTCTGTTAGGAATCTGGGAAGACTCTACTCCTCTCTGTTTTGCTTTAAACATAAACCAAGTGAATGTTCAATGGAAGAAGAGAGCAGTTTACTTCACTGCTCAGTTGTACAGTAGTGCTCACTGCTTAGAAACTTAATTTCATTTAGGAACGTGAGAAAGAAAACAGCCATCCATTCCACCACAGCTTTGGCCCACAGGAACGATAGATGTTAGGAGTGTACTTTCACCCAGACTGAAATTCTGTGGTACATTTTAACTTGGTAAAATGGGATAAGAAGGATCATGTGACTATCTTTTTTACCCTATGAGCGTTCAGTAAAAAAGAAAAAGGCTGAGAAATGTAGTTTAGTGGTACGGCCCTAGCTAGTGGAAGACACCCTGGGTTTGCTTCTCAGCGCTCCATGGGTAGGTGGGGAGGTCAAAAAAATTTGACTTATACTCTCTTGAATCTCTGATCAAAAAGAGAAATAAGGCCGGGCGGTGGTGGTGCATGCCTTTAATCCCAACACTTGGGAGGCAGAGGCAAGTGGATTTCTGAGTTCGAGGCCAGGCTGGTCTACAGAGTGAGTTCCAGGACAGCCAGAGCTACACAGAGAAACCCTGTCTCGGGAAGAAAAAAAAAGAGAAGAGAAGTACATCATGTTCTTTTTGTAAATCATATTCAGATTTTTCCTTTACAGTTAATTCTGTTTTCTTCCTTAAGGCTTCAGAATTGTTTCTGCATTGCCTAGGGTGACAGAGTGACAAAGAACAGAGCTGTAGTCCAGAAGGGAACCTGCCTCTAGGTGGAGACATGCTCCTGCCTTCTCCCTTGAGGAGTCATTCAGTAGAGGGCCTGGCTGGAGGCTCCCCTCGTAAGACTGGTTCATTTACCTTAAGACACTTCTTTTCCCTCCAGAAATTCAACACATCATGTAGTTAGTAAAGAACCACCATGGGCTTGCAAATCTTCCTGAGTGCTGACTCACGCATAATTACTCCTTTTTTTCTTTTTTCTTTTGCATACTGGCCGGAGCCCACGTATGCTTTTTAGCTGTCCTAATCCTCTGGACACACAGCTGCTTGCTGCTCTGCTCCTGTGCCAGCCTTGCTTCCGCCCCCTTGGCAGCTTCCACAGGTACAGCTTGCCTGCTTTGTCTGGAGGGAAGCTTTAAAATAAAACAAAACACCACCACCACCTAATAAATTGCTGCCTTGCTTGTCTGGGCTCTTGCTTAATTTTGTTCATTAACGGGACTAAGGACCCCAAAAAGGGACTTGGATTTCCCTGGTATTGATCTAATGTCTCCACAGGAGTTACCCGAGATTTCCTGACACTCTTTTCCTGCCTTCTAATTCTTTAATTAGCACACAAAAGCAACCCCTTCCTGCATTTTAGATGGCATCAGTGTGTCTGAGGTATTAGCTGGTCCATCTGTATTGTTCCTGGTTGTAATGTAACATATGAAATGTAATGTAAGATGACGTTCTGGCAGAAGGAGTCGAGAGCACAAGTTAAAGCAAGGGAACCACCTCCAGTGCAGCTGGAAGGAAGAGAAAGATATCTACCTTCTGAAGGTGGTACAGGTCCGTCTTCTGCAACCCCTTTGGCTGTGATCCACAAGCATCCTCTTCCTCTTTGCTATCTGCTTTGAATGCAAAACCAATGTACAACAGAGAATAGACATTGGAAATAGAATTTATACTTTTTTAAAAAACATGAGCAAGACTGCCAAATGATGCTCCTTCCAGAAGCTGAAGGCAATCCATATTACACTGTTTACATAGTAGTGAGATCTTCTCTGAGAACGTTTCTAGCCAACAGAACAAAAGCCTATATAAAAAATCATGCAGACTTGAAGCTATTCCCCTTTGATTGTAAGCATGATTCCGACACACCTGTGCTCACCCTTCCAATGTATTGCTTTTGCTTGGCTGTTTAGCGTAAGGAAGGAGGTGCATAGAAGCTGAAAAAGTCATCCAAGGAAGAGAAATCCCTAACTGATATGAATGTATGGCTTCAGGAGAGTGTGATACTCTCTGACTTGGGAACATGACAATGGTTTGGTTCAAATATAATACAAGTTAGCTAAAGAATATTAAAGAACCAGAAGATAATTCCTGATTTTAGAAAATTATAACCTAAGGTTAGGATAACTACTAGCTAAATTCTTTATTCCATTCCATTACCGTGTAGCAGAACCTTCCAATTGATTACAACACTCAGCCTGACTTAACCCTCTCCAATTGAATTCTAAATTAAAATGTGTCAACAGTGTAAAGAGACCATAGGTAGCAAATAACCAAATATTTTTTTCTTGTGAGAATTTTAAGTATACTTTGTTATTAATAACAATTGTTTTTTTTTAACCAAGATGGATTAACAAATCTAGGACAGCCAGAGCTACACAGAGAAACCCTGTCTCGAAAAAAACAAAAAACAAAAAACAAAAAGCAACAAAAAAAAAAA
>JADRCD010110602.1:0-11422 GCA_019843815.1 Montemys delectorum
TAGTCTATGTCTTTTTATTGGTGAATTGAGTACATTGATGTTAATAGGTATTAAGGAAAAGTAATTGTTGCTTCCTGCTAGTTTTGTAGTTAGAGCTGGTATTCCGTTCATGTGTCTATCTTCTTTTCGTTTTGTTGGAAGATTGCATTTTTGCTTTTTCAGGGATGTAGTTCTCCTCCTTGTGTTGGAGTTTTCCATTTATTACCCTTTGAAGGGCTAGATTTGTGGAAATATATTGTGTGAATTTGGTTTTGTCATGGAATACTTTGGTTTCTCCATCTATGGTGATTGAGAGTTTTGCTGGGTGTGGTAGTCTGGGCTGGCATTTGTGTTTTCTTAGGGTCTGTGTGACATCTGCCCAGGATCTTCTAGCTTTCATAGTCTCTGGTGAGAAGTCTAGTGTAATTCTGACAGGCCTGCCTTTATATGTTACTTGACCTTTTTCCCTTACTGCTTTTAGTATTCTTTCTTTGTTTTGTACATTTGGTGTTTTGACTATTATGTGGAGGGAGGAGTTTCTTTTCTGGTCCAGTCTATTTGGAGTTCTATAGGCTTCTTGTATGTTCATAGGCATCTCTTTCTTTAGGGTAGGGAAGTTTTCTTCTATAATTTTGTTGAAGATATTTACTGGCCCTTTAAGTTGGAAGTCTTCACTCTCTTCTATACCTATTATCCTTAGGTTTGGTCTTCTCATTGTGTCCTGGATTTCCTGGATGTTTTGGGTTAGTGTCTTTTTGCATTTTGCATTTTCTTTGACTGTTCTGCCAATGTTGTCTATGTTATCTTCTGCCCGAGATTCTCTCTTCTATCTCTTGTATTCTGTTGGTAATGCTTGCATCTATGTTTCCTGACTTTTTTTCCTATGATTTCTAACTCCAGGGTTGTCTCTTTTTGTGATTTCTTTATTGTTTCTACTTCCATTTTTAGGTCCTGGATGGTTTTACTCAATTCCTTCACCTGTTTTTTGTGTTTTCCTGCATTTCCTGAAGGAATTTTTGAGTTTGCTCTTTAAGTGCTTCTACTTGTTTACTTGTGATCTCCTGTAATTCTTTAAGATATTTTTTGTTTCCTCTTTAAAGGCTTGTACCCCCTTTACCTGTGTTCTCCTGTATTTCTTTAAGGAAGTTATTCATGTCCTTCTTAAGTTCCTCTATCAGCATTGTGGGATATGATTTTAGATCCAAATCTTGCTTTTCTGGTGTTTTGGGATATCCAGGACTTGCTGTGGTGGGAGAACTAGGTTCTGATGAAGTCAAGTAGTCTTAGTTTCTGTTGGTAGGATTCTTACGTTTGCCTTTCACCATCTCTTGATCTATGGTGATAGATGCTTGGTGTCTTTGACTTTTTACTACATTCTTATGTAACAGCCCTGTTAGTTTGTGAAGGTCATCGTAACTAAAATCCATGGACTGCACGACTTCAAAACAGGAAACAGAATTGTATTTCCTCACAACTCTGAATGTTTGAAGGGTAAGGTCAAGGAGCAGCATTTTAATGTCTTTTTAGACTTGTTCTCTTGTACATGGTCCCTCTTTGTGAAGTCATTGCTACTGTCTCTTCCTCTTTAGAGGATTCCTGTCATATTGGATTAGGTCCCTGGATTGTTAGGTTTGCTGAAACTGATGAGCCTACTACATTACTACCTATTACACCTAACACATTACTATCACCTTAACTTCTTAGGTAGACTTAGATTAATGCTTGGTGTTGTGCATTTTAAGAATTTGGGCAAATGTCTGGTGTCACATGTCTATCCTTACAACATTATATGGAGTATTTTAACTGCCTAAAAATCTTTGAGCTTTATTGACCCCACACTAAACCCCAGCAACCACTAATCTTTTGTTTTGTTGTCTTAGGTTTTTATATCAGATGGTATCTTTTACTTAGTAGTTGAGATGTCTAGTGTTAATTCTCAATTTGACAGAATCCAGAATCACCTGGAAGGCAAGCCTTTTGCCACTCCTGTTAGGGATTATCTTAATTTAATTAATTGAGGTGGGACTACCCTGCGACCCGAGTGGTACTATTCACTGGATTAGAATTCCAGGCTGCATAAAATGTAGAAATCCAGGGAAGCAGGACCATGCATTCACTGTGGTCTGTTCCTGGGACCTCTGCTAAGAATGTGTGATTCTTTAAGAAATGATCAAATTGTCTTCCACTTTGTGTTCCTCTCAACAACACGTATGCACTCTTGTTATCTCATATGCTTGCCAACACAATTGTGCCCTGTTCTGGAGTAGGATAAATCTAGTGTGTTTGTTTTAGTTTCCATTTTCCTCCTGATATAGTTTCCATTTTCCTCCTGATATATGAAGTGGGAACTTTTTTGTTTATATGTGTATATGCTGTTTACATATCTTCTTTAGTGGGTTCAGTGCTAAGGCCTTTGGTCCAATCATGTTGATTATTCTGTTTCCTGTTCTTATTGGGCAGTTTTTTTTTTTTTTTAATGCTACTCTTAAGTCTGTATTTTTCTATCATAGCCCTTTCTTGTTTATGTCTTGGGTAAATATCATCTCCCCATCTGTGGCATGTCATTCTCTTCTCTCATTCTAATGGTATTTTATTTAGCATAGCAGTATATTTTAATTGTAATGAAATATAGTTTATTAGTAATGACTTTCATGCATACTAACTCTAGCTTTGTATTTAATGTTATTGCCATTTACAGGGTGACCTAGTTTTCCCCTACATTATATTCTATGGAATGTTCACACTTTAGATCTAGGTCTGTGATTTTTTTTGGAGCTAATTCTCATGCAAGCCATAGATTTGTGTCTAAGGTCACACTTTTGAGTCTGAGCATTCCTTGTTCCAGCACCATTTGTTGAAAAGATTGTCTTGCTTTGTGTCAAAGATCAGTCAATGTGTTTCTGTGGGTTTAGTCTTTATCTTTTTATTTTCTTGTATTGATCTATTTGACTATTTTTTTAAATCAACACCACAGTATTTTGTTGACTGTAGCTGCATAGTAAGACATTAAGTATCAGTTTCTTACATTGTCTTTCTTAAATAGTGTTGTTGATTATTCTGTTTCCTTTGTTTCTCTGTATCAACTAGGGAATCAATTGGCTGACATCAAAAATAGCTTGGTGGAATTTTATTTGACCTTGCTTTGAATCTACAGGTCAGTTTGGAGAAAATGAGCATTTTGATAATGAGTCTCTTTGTCCATGAAAATTAAAGGTCTTTCTATTTATTTAGCTCTCTGTGCCTGTCTTTATCTCTCTCTCTGTGGATGTGTGCTTTGAAGAGCAAAAGTTGACATCGAAAAGTATTCTTCTTTTATTATTTATTTATTTATTTATTTATCTATCTATCTATCTACCTATCTGTTTTTAGACTCCATATTTTATTCCCCATCCTAGTTGATACCTCCTCCCTGTCTCCTGTCTCCACGAGTATGTCCTCACCCCACACCCTACCAGACCTCTAAAGACCCTGGGGCCTCCAGTCTCTTGAGGGTTAGGTGCATCATCTATGACTGAACCTAGACCCAGCAGTCCTCTGCTCTATATGTGTTGGAGGGCCTCATATCAGCTGGTGTATGCTGCCTGGCTGGTGATCCAGTGTTTGAGAGATCTCAAGGGTCCAGGTTAATTGAGACTTCTGGTCCTCCTACAGGGTCACCCTCCTCCTCAGTTTCTTCCAACTTTTCCCTAATTCAAACACAGGGGTCAGCAGCTTCTGTCCATTGGTTGGGTTTAAATATCTGCATCTGACTCTTTCAGCTGCTTGTTGGGTCTTTCTGAGGGTAGTCATGATAGGTCCCTTTTTGTGTGCGCTCCACAGCCTCAGTAATAGTGTCGGGCCTTGGGTCCTCCTCTTGAGTCCACTTAAGGCCTGTCACTGGACCTTCTTTTCCTCAGGCTCCTCTTCATCTCCATCCCTGCAGTTCTCTCAGACAGGAACAATTATGGGTCAGAGTTTTGATAAGAGATAGGGATGGCAACCCTATCCCTTACTTAATGCCCTGTCTTTCTGCTGGAGGTGAGCTCTACAAGTTCCCTTTCCCCACTGTAGGGTATTTTATCTAAGGTCCCTCCCTTTGAGTCCTGAGAGTCTCTTACCTCCCAGGTCTCTGGTATATTCTGAAGGTTCCCCCCAACCTCCTATCTCCTGAGGTTGCCTCCTACCATTCTTTCTGCTGGCCCTCAGGGCTTTAGTCTCCCCCCCCAATACCAGATCATGTTCCACCCCCATCCCTTTTCCTTCCCAGGTCCCTCCCTCCCTCCCCTCCTTGTGGTTGATTTCTTCTCCCTCCCAAGTGGGACTGAGGAATTCTTACTTGGGCCCTTCAGCTTGTTGACCTTTTTTGAGTTCTGTGGACTATATCTTGGGTATTCTGTACTTTTTTTTTTTGGCTAATTCTTTAGCATTACATTTTGAGACAAGGCTGACCATTGAACTGGGAGTTTGTTGATTTTAGGATTAGACTGGTCACAGGGATTCTTCTGATGGAAGGCACTAAACTCAGGTTCTCATGTTTGTGTGGCAATCACTTAAGTCTGTAAGCCATCTCTCTGGCCCTATTTAGTTATTAAAATTTCTTATATGATCATATTTACGTCATATGGATCTTATACATATTTGACTTATACCACATGATTTAATTTTTGGAGATGTTTCTGCAGATGCTATAGAGCATTTAGTTTGGATTCTAGCCATTGTGTACAAATATAGGATGTAACTGGATATGTTACATTGACCTTGTCTCTTGAAACTTTACTATATTCATTTTTGTATCAAGGAGTCTTTTCTGGGGTATATTGTTTTTCTACATAGACAGTCATGTCTTGTGAGAACAGGATGATATTGTTTCCTCTTTCCTTTTTAACCCCCTTTGTTGTCCTAATAATGTTGGTGGAATTTCCACGATATTGAAAATAGTGACTGGAAGATAAAAACAATTGTTTTACCCCTGGTCTAGGTGAGAATGTTTGGAGCTCCTCATCACTAGGTATGCTGTTAGCTACAACTGTTTTAAAGATTTTTTTATAAATAAAGGAAAGGAGAGTCTCCTTTATTGAAAACTTAGTGGGTTGGTCCTAAATGAGTATTAGATTCTGACAGATATCTTTTTTTTTGCATACAGTATTAAGATAATGTGATTTTCCTTCTTTCGGTATTAATATGGTGTTTTACTTTAATTGATTTTCAAATGTTGAGACATACTTGCCTATTTGGAATAGATCCCTGTGATTCAGTTGTTACTAATGTTTTCATTCAGGATTTTTTTTTTTGTATTATTGACTCATGTTTATTATCTTTTGATATACTGAAAGTTACTTGATACATTTTTATGTGGGTTGCTTTCTCTAGCACAAATAGGATAGGAATAACACTATGACTTATAGTTCTGTCTGTCCCACTTCCAGGTCTCCTATATTCTATTTACTAGAGAATCTGCAGCATGTATGGCAGATGAATGTCTGACTATTGTCTCTATCGTCCTCACTATTCTTTCTCATTGCCTAGATACACACAGATGGGACCGAGCACTCCCGAAAGAAGAACAGAAGAGCTGGAAACTGACTTCTGCACAGTGGCTTCATCTAAGGCAGTATGGTCGACATCTATGTAACACATATTGTTCTGAGCCAGTGATGCTTCTTTGTCATTTAAGACCAAAGTAAACCACAGCACAGGGTCTAAACTGGTTTTGTTTTTCTTTTTCTTTTTGAGATTTTCTTTGTCAATTCGATTAATCTTAGCCTCTGGCAGACTCTGGACAATACCAAAAAGCAGCCACATTCTTCACCAAAATATCACAAAAACAGTCTCAAGGTCACATACTAAAATTCTTCTTCTCTGAAACTCTAGAGCCAGGCTTCCTCAGGTCAAATCAAACCTCAGCACATTCCTACTATATTTCTACCGCATTCCTACTAGTATGGCTCATAAAGCCCCACTTAAAGCGTTCTACTGCTTTCCAAATTCAGTCTCAAAACCCACATTCTTCCAAACAAAATCATGGTCAAGCCTATCACCTCCTAGTAGTGTCACTTTCCATGGTCCAAGCATATTCAAAACAACACATCGGGGTCCTCTACTGATCATTCTGGCTGCTTTCTAATCTCATAAGGCCACATATTGAAGGGTATATTCTTTTTGTATTGCCTAACTAAGGGGATAACAAGACAAGGAGACATCAGGAGAGTCTGGCAGTAAGGACTTGAAAGGCAGAAAAAGGTAGAATCCCAGAGCCACAGCTTTACTAAAAACAAAACAAACAAACGAAACAACAGCAGCAACAACAACAAATCCAGTGGATGCTGTAAATCTCATTATCAGTTCTGCTTCAACAATGGAAGAATTCAAACTCCTTCATTTTCATGAGAGATTAAATTTTCAACTAAGGAAGGAGAATAAAAAGATGTGGAAAGGGCCTGAAAGATGACAAGACCCGTGAGAGTGAACCTCAGAAGGAGTCATAAAAAGTCAGTGGGAAGTGACCTCTGCCTCTTCCCCTTGGCCTCATCTCCTCCTAGTCCTCCTCCTGACATCCCTTCACCCAGATCTGCAAACATCTCAAGAGGCTTCTGCTGGGGAGATGCTGCTTCACTGGAATCTGTCTCTTTATCAGCTCCTAGCTTATTGTCATTGATGTAGGCACACAGGGAGAAAGGTCTTCCTGGACCAGGAGCCCATGCAATAACATGCCTCTCCAATCATTCCGCCTGTTTTTTATTTTTCTGTAGCATCTAATTCCTTCTTCCGTGCTAGATATTTTATGAATAAGCATTGATTAGCATCTTTTTCTGTTGCTGGGATAGGAATCCAAAAGCAAATTGTTTTCTTTCCACGTATCACAGAGCATCCTGTTGTCTATACGAGGTACACGGTGCTTGATAGTTATTTTTTTTTTTCTCTCAATGAATGGATAGACAATGATGACTTAGCTAAGAGGTAGGAAAGATGAGGCATAAATGTCATTCCCTCATTTCCAATTCTTTCTTCTTATGTACCCTAAGGAATTAGAATTAAAATAAATACAATATTCTGGGATCAGGTAGATACATTTCCAGTGTACTTTGTCTATTTCAAGCACAGTATATCACGCAACTTGCAGTAGCTCAACGGGAGTGCTAAGTGTGCTGAAATAAATGAGATGCTGTTGTCGGTGACTTTGGAATTTTCTGAGGGTGGGAAGCAGAGATGAATGGAAGGAAGGAGTGTTACCAGGATGAATTTCCTCTCGACCTGTGGCTAGCTCCGCCTCTCTGTGAGGCTACCCAAGCAAATCTCTATTTCAGGCTTATTCCAGTAAGGTGCACCTTCAGGCAGAGATGTTTACTTGGGTGAATTAATGGAATCAATAAAAGATTAGCAAAGATTCCTTGAAAACTAACAAGTCAGCTAAAACTGTGCAGCACATATTTGGGTAAAGAGTTCTTCTTTCACTGTTTGTTTCTAAGTAACTATAAACATTAAACATCATTTTACTTTATAATATTGTCACGAGAAAAAGTAGAATGTACTGCACGCTATTCTTCTCTTTGTTTTTATGCTGAAGATAGAACCCGGGGCTTCCTGCATGCTGAGTGCACCCCGCACCACTGAGCTATCCACCAGCTCTGCCTTCATTTTTGAACTGTACACAATTTTAATGAGGACTTAAATGTGCAAGGGGCAAGTAAAAAGCTGTGAATTTTGCAATCCTGTCATGTAGATTTTGATAGAATGTTTGAATATTTATACCATGTGAAATTTTAAAATGAGATGACTAGAGAGCAGAGCATTGAAACTGTATCCAATTGCAAATCCCATCTCAGATTTATGTCTTCTGTGAGCGCGTGCTGAGACTCTCAACCTGTGTGGAGCTTTGCCTCCTTTAGAACAGAGGCATGCTTTGCACTCCTCTCAAAACAATTGCTGACTTTGTATTCTGATGGCTAAACCTGTATCTTATTTGCTGTGCACGATTGTGGTTTTCAAATGTACAGTTGATCTTAAGCTAGACCTGTGAGAAATTAAAAAAAGATGTTGCAGATATCAGCTTCATAAGATGAAATGGGATTTAGACTCTGATCATATGTTAAGGCACCCCGAATATTTACTTAGATAAAATATGTTTTAATGACAATCAAAATACATTTTTCCAGTGCTAGAAAATAGAAGACAACCCTCTGCCATCAAAGGAATCAGGAGAAAGGGCACTACAATAAATAGCCAGAGGACATGGGCAAATTAAAGAGAGAACATATAAGCAAGACCAAATCCTTAATTCCCTTACTTAGGACTTTGGTTGAGAGTGCATTTCCATTATGATCTTTTTTTGCAAAGTGAGAATATGAGCACATACAGAGACACAAGGGACTTTCCTTCCAATGAACATCACTATTGATACAATCCCTGGGCTGAATCTGAAGCTATTAAAAAGAGCTTTGTTAATTGTTTTTATATTGACTGGTATCATGGCTGATAGGACTGTCCCAGTGCACTTACTGTTATTAAATTGTATTAAGGGAGAAGAAATAGTTGGATTTGGTTTATTTAGTCAGCCTCTGATACTGATCTGTTTGCATGTTGTCTCAGAATCGTTTGCCTATTTTTGGCTACGTCCATGTTTACCTTAATATCTATTGCAAGAGAATTATCTCCTTCAGGCGTAATGCTCAGAAATAGATTTTGTTGGAAATGTTCTCTCAAATGAGACTTGCAGCATGGTGGTTCTAGGGCTCATATGCTTAATGGCTTCATTGACATAATGAGATACTACTCGATACTCACTGAGAGCTCGCCCATTCCGCTGGAGTCCTCAGAGATAACAGCCTTGCTGTTATCCCAAAGCACACAGCACTCGGTGGAGCCAGGGACATCATTCATTTGTGGATGACCGTGAAATGAAGTGGAATTGGCTTCCAGTGAACGTAAGATATAAGCCAGGGCTAGAGATGATATTTGCAGAAAACAGTGTCTATAAAACTGTCAGAAAAATAAAATTTCCATTGGTTAAAAACAGAGAAAAACCTTTAGAAAAATCTTTCTGGGCAAGCCAAACGTATCTGACTTATGTGCTAGTCATTTTCGAGGCCATCTTTCTTTCTTTCTTTTTTTAAAACCCCTTTCAGAAAATCCCCACTGTTTTTCTTACTTCTTTTTTCCCAACTCTGTGAGCAGCAACAAGGTATTTGGAGAAGCTAGCAATGCATAAGCATTTGGAAAGGACAGCTTAGGCACTGGAACGCTTCCTCCCCTCTTTTCTTTCTTATCTAAATATTTATGCAGATTGCTCTTTCTGCTGCCAGGCTCCTGCATGGAATGTCAGCCCCCTACCAAGGATAACCCTGGGATGGTACACTTCTTTCTGCAGGCCATCCTTTTGCAGGACAGTGGCTCTGGAAATAACCCCTGACAAACACTACTGTAGTTCTACAGATTGACAGACATCCTTGGACAATTATCCTTCAAAGGCATTTTCATTACAAATCCCATTAAAATGTGATTTATGGTCTCAAGTATCCAATGCATTGTACTGAATCGTTTGTCAAGTCAGATATTCTGAAGCACCCCTACCTTTCTTTCAGCTCCAATGAACAAAAAAACTAAGGGTTTCCTGCCCAAACACTGTGTATATTTTACAGCATTATAATGTCTGTTGAGTTCTTAAAGGACCTGAATTGTTACATGAGATTACCTTTATTTTATTATTGTAGCCATTATCTGGTACATTTTCTAAGGCCTCTTCTCTAGCATACTTGTGGGTTTTGAAATACTTTAGAATAGAAGTTATATTTTCGAAGTTGTTAGTGTGTGTTTGAGTATATAATATTTGATATCCATCCATACCACAAGTCAACTAATAATTAGAATAACAAAGACGATTTAGGCTTTGTTTAATGTTAATTTAGTGTTACAACCAAAAAAATGCCCGTTTTCCCTCTGAAACCTTTTAGCTCCTCATAGCTGATTTCATACTGCCTCAGAATTTTTCCCTTTGCCCCAGGTTAGTCCCTGGGTATGTATGTGTCTAGTGACCACCAGGCTTCATTACTTCAGACAGGATAGGAGGGAGGTACCTAGAAAGGATTTTTTCAAAATCCTGAATTTCTTTGAGGGCTTCGGCCTTTGGGAGATGAGGGCTCTACAGTCAGTGCACCCGAGAAACATGTGGGTGACTCTGATTTCCACTCACATTTCTTCCTGCTTGCTAGTGGTTGATGAGTCCGGATTTGGTCAAAATCCAGTGTGTGGACTCATCAAGTGTGAACATGCGGAGTCGTTTGGAACTTAGGCGCCAGGCTTCATGAGAAAAATTGCTCTCCTTACAAATGACTCCCAAGCCAGTGCATTACGCGTCCTGTGGCAGGTAAAGCAATTGGGTTGGGTCTCTGGAACTTCTGGCTGGTCATATTCTTTCATGCATCTGCATTCCTAGTTGAGATCCTTCATTCTTAGATTCTCCTGAGACACCCCTATCCAGGAAAGAAAGAAACCTTGAAAATATTTTTTTTTTTCCTCCTTGACCCAGTACGTAAATATTTTTGATTCTAAGGAGTTCTTATTGATTTCCCACCAGGCTTCTCTGGTTCATGACACCCCAGGAGGCTTTTGTTTGAGATAACCTGGGCTCACCTTTACAGCCCTTACTTAGAACTGAACTACTGGGGGAATGAATAGTGAGAGGGTCAACGCTTCTACCAGTATGGCATCATGCTTACAACTATTGCACTAGTGCCATAAAGCTATGCAGTACTTTCATTTTGGCATGATGTTTTAACCAGTTGCCTCTCAGCTCAGCTCAACTACGGCTCATTTCTTGTCAGATGATATTGCTTACAAGCAGAGTTGTATAATCTCCTTTATAAGTCACATCTTTCCCTATTTTTGGATGTGTGTATGTGTGCGCATGTACGTGCACGTGCATGCTATGGTGCTCATGTGGAACTCAGAAGATAGCTAGTGGGAGGTAGCTCTCTTCTTCCACCATCTTGTTTCTAGGGTTTGAATTCAGGTTGTCAAATGAAGGTTGGCAGCCCATACTTTTCATGCACTGACCCATCTCTCTGGCCCAAGCAGCAGTTTTACAACCCAAATCTAAGCATTTTAGTTAAACCGGAAGACTATCCATTAAGTCATACCTTGGAGTTGTGCATCTATAGAAGGCGGCAGCCAGGACAACTTGTTTTATATAAACATAAGACTCATTCCTGAGATGTTTTCGTCTGTGCTGTGAGCTACTTTCCCCCTTTATGAACTCAAATTTTAACCAATGTTATCTTTAATTAAATAATTGACCTCTACTGAGTAAGAAATCCGTGCCCTTTATTTTGTTAATCATGTGGAGGTAGAAACATCTCATAAGTTTTCATCACGATATTGAAGGAAAGTGTAGACAAGTAATGCTTGCAAACAGATGAACATAGCGTTATGCTTATGTAGCACACTGATTTCCTGGCTTGTGAAGACGAGG
>JADRCD010110609.1:0-12795 GCA_019843815.1 Montemys delectorum
TTTGAGCTTTAATGTTGTAGAGACTTTGGTGAGTCAGTGTGCACTGTGCGTGTTTCTTTCTTCAGGCGTATTGGCGTTCTTGTGCCATGATGCTGGGCTGTGTAATAGAGAGGGCCTTCAAAGATGACTACGTGGTCAGCCTGGTCAGAGCACCTGACGTTCCTGGTAATGTATATATCAGCACTTACACTTTTAAAGTCTGTGACTGTTTTGGTATTTACTTTTGATTATTGATTATCTACAGAGTGTTTTCTGATTTTAGTTAGTATAAGACTCTACATGTACTTCATGTAGTATAGATAATAAAATTACTGTTAGGATGAAGTGTGAATAATCTGATAAGTCAGTAATTAAGAATAAAATTAGTTACTCTTAAATACAGGTGTCATGAACTTACACTGTGATAGTGTTTTTTTTTTTTTCTAAATTGAATTTGTGGGAGGGTGAGGACATGGGAATATGGGTCAGCTGCTGACCTGCTGTTGGACTTACAGTGACTGCTGGGGCCTTCTGCTATGATGTCGCTTTGGATAGGAGACTGGATGAGTGGATGCCAACAAAAGTAAGTGTGCTCTCTGGAGCGTTATTCTCGGAGTCTGTGTGTTCTGCCAGAACGGTGCTGTTAATAGTGCTGATGGTGCTGCACATTGACAGTCTGTCTGTCTGTCTGTCAGTCATAAAGCTTGCAGCCACCCAGTTACCCTTCTCTGTCAGTCTGTCTGTTGCTGATTTTTCAGCTTATTTGTGATACATACAATTGTATTAGGATATTTCACAGTAGTGAAGACAGGACTGCAGTTTGTTCTTGCTTGACTTTTTCTTTTTTCTTTGTTTATTTTTTCAGTTTTTTGTCTGTCTGTTTGTTTTGTTTTGTTTTTTTTTTTTTGCTTGAGATAGGGTTTTATAGTATTGCTCTTGCTGTCCTGGAATTAACTATGTACAACAGGTTGACATCACGTTCCTATAGCTCTGCCTGCCTCCTTGAGTGCTGGGATTAAAGGTGTGTGCCACAGCCGGCGGTGGTGGCGCACGCCTTTAGTCCCAGCACTTGGGGGGGAGGCAGAGGCAGATGGATTTCTGAGTTCAAGGCCAGCTTGGTCTACAGAGTGAGTTCCAGGACAGTCGGGGCTATACCGAGAAACTCTTCTCTTGAGAAACCAAAAAAAGAAAAACCAAAAAAAAAAAAGATGTGTGCCACCATGCCCAGCTTTTGAAGTGCCATTCCTAAAGCAGTGGTGTTCAGGATGTCCAGGGTATAAAACATAGAGGATGGCTCAGTAAGAATGCTGGGTGTGTGTCCTGTGTAGTTTCTTGCCAGCTTGACAGAAGCTAAAATCGTAGAGGAAAAATGAGCCTCAGTTGAGAAAATGCCCCCACCAGATTGGCCTGTGGACAAGTTTGTATAGAACGTTCTTAATTAGTGATTGACGTGGGAGGGCCCAGTCCATGTCAATGGTACCATCCCTGGGCAGATGCTCTTGGGTGCCAGAAGAAGGCAGGTGGAGGAAGCCGTGGGAGCAAGCCAGTAAACAGCACTACTCTCTTGCCTCTGCGTCAGTTCTGCTCAGACTTTTGTTTTGATGTGAAAGTAGGAGAGAAGTAAATCTTCTCCTCCTCCAGGTGCTGTGGTCGTGGTGTTTATCACAGACAGGCGGAGTTCCGAGTTCGAGGCCAGCCTGGACTGCACAGTGAGTTCCAGGACAGCCAGGGCTACACAGAGAAACCCTGTCTCAAAAAAATAAAGGAAGATGTGGCCAGAGAAATGGCTCAGTAATTAAAAGAGCATGTGCTGTTCTTACAGAGGACCTGAGTTCTTTGTGTTCTAGCACCTACATCAGGCACTCATAACTGCCTGCCTGTAACTCTTACAATAGATCTGATACCCTCTTCTGGGTTCTGCAATTGTGTAGGCAATTGTACACACAGACATACAAATAAAATCAATAACCTTTTTTTTAAAGGTGGGAGATTAGATATAAAAAACTAATGCAAATAACAATGACATACATATCAAAACCTCAACTAATTATATATTTTCTACTCCATAAATAATGGTGATCCTGAATGGTCTGGGATTTGCTAACACTACATAACTATTGTTTTTAAAACAAAATTCCAAATGTTTGATTTGCCAAATGAAGACTTAGGGGCCAGATGATAAAAAAAGCCTGTGAAAGCCTGTTAGCTCAGAGAAGCAGCTAGCAGACTACTCCACTGATCTCTGAGGAGGAAAGAGCTCCTCCTCCATGCTGCTTAAACACCTGTCACCTCAAAGACCCCCTTTCTCTTTCCTGGGTTTCCCTATGTTCACTCCCTGTCAACTGCTTGCTCACTCTACTTCTGGACCTCTTGTTGACTTTATTTAGCTCTTGTTTACAGAAAGCCCTAGGGTTAAAGATGTGTGCTAGGACTTAGCCTCATCACAACAAGAAACAGGTTTTTCCAGTTCACAATCTCGGGGTTCACAATGTGATCAAATATCCTGTATCACATGACCAGTGAAACGGAGGAATGAAGCAGTAATGTTTTTCCCATGCATTTATTGAACTACCTTTTAGTCATGTGTACTCAGTGCATTTTGTAGGTCTCTTTGCTTGTTAGTGTTTCTATTTGTTGCATTATAATTTTAGTCAGCGTTTATTTTTATGATTTGGATAAAATGTTAAAAGTTTCTCTGCAGATCTCTCTTTAACAGTTTTTACTAGGCAATATAATACCTTAAACATTTTTTAGTTTCTGGAATTGAACAAATGTGTGTGGTCTACATACTGGAACACTATGAATGAAAAATGTCCTAATACATTAGTTTTTCCTTTATTCCTTCTTTTATACTTAGATTCCTGGACTAAGTGCGAGGTTTACTTTGTGACTTATGGTGAAATGCTCTTGGGTGAATGGCTACTAACGGTTAGTTCTTTCTTTTTAGGAGAACCTGCGTTCTTTCACAAAAGATGCTTATACTTTAATATATAGGGACCTTCCCTTTGAAACACTGGAAGTTGATGCAAAAGTGGCATTGGAAATATTTCAGCATAACAAGTAAGCATTGACTGCCTTTCAAACAAGGCTGACTTCCAAGAATAGCATCTACTGAAGAATACTCAGCTGCTAAGAAATTTTGTTATTCTATTTTTCTTATATATATAGTTTCTGGTGCTGGGGGGTTGAACCTAGGGACTTGTGCATGCTAGGTAAGAACTCTACCATTGGGCTATATTTCTAGCCCTTTTTTTCCTTTTGATTTTGAGGCAGAGTTCTGCAGGTAGACTTTGGACTTCTCATTTCCCTGTCTCAGTATTTGAAGTTCCTGAGGTTGTGGTCCTCTTGCACCTCCATGCGCACCAGGAATTTCTATGTTTGGTTTATATAAGGCATCATTTTATTTTTTTTGTCCTAAGATTTGTTTTTCTGCAATATGTTGCTCTTTCTGTTTTGTTTTGTCTTTGTTTTGTTGGCTTTTTGAGACAGGGTTTTTCTGTGTAGACCAGGCTGGCCTCGAACTCAGAAATCCACCTGCCTCTGCCTCCCAAGTGCTGGGATTAAAGGCGTGTGCCACCACTGCCCGGCTTCATTGCTCTTTCTGTATTGCCATTTACTAATCTCACTGCTGAGAAAAGTGGTCCCTACTCCCTCAATAGCTTTCTCATTGTGTTTTAGTTTTCTGTTTTAGGCTGGCCTTTCCTTTTTATCCAGATAGTATGTTTCTCCCATTCCTTCCACTCTTAAGCTATAACCTGTGTATTTGTGTACTGGGCAGCCTCCCCCCTCGTTCTTTCACTCCAAGGGAAAAGTTGAGATTGACAATGGAAGCGGTTTGGACAGTGCCGATGCTGCACTCAGTCCCTACTCCTCTCTGTGTGAAGTAGCATTTGAGGGACTTGCCAGCACTTTAAATCCTTCTTGGCTTCTCCCATCTCTTTTATCCTTAGAAAAACGAGATAGTTTAAGAGGCTCCTCAATTTATTATCTAGCTTGGCATCTTGCAAAGCAGTGTACCTTGTAGTATCTTCCAGAGACATTAGTGCTGATGTGAAAGATACACAGCCCAGTTGCAAAGCAAAGGCCTCCAAAGGTTAGAAGACAATGTTTCCAAAGGACTGACTGTGAAGCCCTTTCCTGGGAACTGGTTTTGGCATATTCTAGTTCAGTGTGTGCCTGAGGAAGAAGGATGGTTTGGGGAAGTTTAGGAGGACAAGAGTGTTGAACTGTGGAAGGCCATTTACTGACTGGGCCTCCTGCTTCTGCAAGAACTGAAGGCACCATCAGTGGCTTGCAGACAAGAGCATTTCACAAAGGAGGGTTAGGAAAGACACATATTCAGAGAATTGGCACCTCTATGTGCATGGGTGTGTGGCAGAAGAAAGACGACAGGTGTAAACCAGTGCTCCCCCCCACTGCCTCTCCCACTGCATCTCAAGAGACTTCAGGCAGCAGAATTGGTAGGACTTGGTGATGCAGTTGATACAGGAATGTGGTGCTAAGAGAATCAAGGAACTCTTTGGTTTTTCACTTAGACACATGAATGGTTGTGCTATGATATTAAGATAGGAAATGCATGAAAAACATGTTTAAATTTGAAAAGAGGGAGACTTTTTTTGTTGTTCAGTTTGGTGGCTGAGGGTTTAAAATGTTAGTGGAATACTATTGTAGGGTTTTCTATTGCTGTTACAAAAACATCATGACCAAAAAACAGGTTAGGAGGAATGGGTTTATTCAGCTTACAGTTCCAGATCATAGTTCGTTACTGGAAGAAGTCAGGATAGGAAGAAGTTAGGCAGGAGCTGATGCAGGGGCAATGGAGGAGTGCTGCATACTGCCTTGCTACCCATAGCAAACTCAGCCTACCTTCTTATAGAACTCAGGATACTAGCCCAGGGATGGCACCGCCCACAATAGCCGGGGCCTCCTCCATCAATCACTAATTGAGAAAATACATTACAGCTGGATCTCCTAGAGGTATTTCCTCATCTGAGGCTCTAACTCGTTCAAGGTGACACACCAAGTCAGCCACATCAAATACCCTGGTGGATGTCAGGAAGTTTTGGGTCTCTAGCACAGAAGAGAGACATGGATTAGAGGCAGAGGTGAGGGGAATCTAACTGCATCAGTGAAAGCTAACACTTGTAAGTCAAGAAAGCTACCTCAAGGCGGATGGCTAAGTAAAAATGATGGTGTAGGATAGACTGTCCTTAAAGGGAAGGGAAATGGAAGGTGGCTAAAGAGCTGGGTTAGCAGGCCATGGTTGTGTCCTTGAGGCTAGTGGAAAGCACTCTGAGAAGTAAGATGAGCAAAGTGAAGGATCAGAAGTTGGACTGTGGGATTGAAGCCTGGGGCAAGGGAAATGAGTAGGAAACTCGAATGGAAGGAGGTGTCTTTAGATGATGTTGTCTATTTAGAGTTTGATCTCTGGGTGTGTTGCTTTTCAGGTACAAAGTGGACTTCATAGAGGAGAAGGCATCTCAGAATCCCGAGAGAATAGTCAAGTTACACAGGTAAGAGTCTAAAATCAGGAGGCTGTGCTACCGTAAGCCTAACCGGGTCCTAGCCAGGTGTGTTGACACAGGAGATATGTGCGGACTGTCCTGTGCTGTCATGGCCTCACTCTGTGGCTTTGTTAGGGTTGCAAGTGTGGCAACTAGGACTTTCTCATGGTCTCAGGATCAGCTGTGCTTTCTGGTTTTCATTTTATGTATTTTCTACCTTTCTGTTTGTCTTCTTGAGACAGCGTCTCTGTAAACTGGGCTCAAATACATCACCCTCCTGCTTCAGCCTCCTTCGTGCTAAGGGTACAGGCGAATGCTACCACATGGGATTTAAGATTTATTTTTATTCAGCTGAAGATTTGAAAATGTTAAAAAAGTAATTTTTGAGAGTTGATTTTGAAATTGGGCAAACCATTAAGATAGGAATTGGACATGAGAGTTGTTCGTAGAACTATGCATGCTAATTTGTTACTTATGTTTCATGTAAGTTAAATTGGAATGTATTGTGTTGAGAGGATGAAGAAAATCTACTGCTTATGTTGACGTTTTCCCATGGAGAGTGATGTGGGGGGGGCATGGTGGGGAGAGGACAGGAGCTCATGGATGCACACTCCCTAGTGTGTACATTCAGAGGCCAGGGCATATTGAGTGTCTTCTGTTGGCCTCTGCCTTATCCCTTGAGATGTAGCTCCCACTAAACAGGAAGCTTGTGGCTTCAGCTACACTGACTAGCCAGTGAGGTCCAGGATTCATCTCTCAGTCCCCGAATACTGGGGTCATAGGCATGTGTAGCTATGCTTAGCTTTATGTGGAATCCGAGGGAGTCTATGCATGCACAACAAGTACTTCTATAGTGCGGAGGGTGTTTGTTCCTGAAACAGTCCTTCATTCCTGCATTGATTGTGTTCTGCATACTGAATTACGGACTTGGCTACTGTGGGTTACTGTAAGGTGTGTATATATATATATATGGGTTATTAGTCTAAGACAAGTTGCATTGCTGATAGCATGATGTGTTCCATGACTCTGAAAACCCTTTATATTTGTATGAACCTTAATTAAGAAATTTCCAGTTTATTCTCTTGACATTATAGATCAGGGGCTGTGACAGCTGGATTGAGTCAGATTATTTTTGAATTGGGATATAGCAGTAAGGAGAAGTAGATTTGTTTTCAGACTACTGTGATTTGATATTAAGGTTTTCTTTGCTTATTTTTCTATATCAAACCAGAATCGGTGACTTCATTGATGTAAGTGAAGGCCCTCTCATTCCAAGGACAAGTGTTTGTTTCCAGTATGAAGTGTCAGCGGTCCACAGTCTTCACCGCAGCCAGCCGAACCTGACCCGCAGATTTCAGGGCCTGTCTTTACCTACACACTTGCGGGTAAGGAAGTCTGAGGCTCCGAACCTTCTAGGTTGGGGGTGTGTTGAGTCTAGGCTTGATTTCATAAACCTTGAAGAGTGTACATTTTCATTTTCCTTGTGTTCTACTGATAATTTTGCAAGCCTCTTCATGATTTACAACATACTTGTTTAGGAGTAAAGGTTCATTCAAGGAAGAAACAGTTGTTGGAAGAATTCAGTCGAATCGAGATGGTTGCTATTTTTAATTTTCCAAAGTAGCCTAAGAGAAAAAAAGCGATGGCGCACTGCACTGAGGCTTGGGGTGCCCTGTTGGCCAGTGAGGCCCCCGGGTTCCCTGTTGGCTAGTGAGGCCCCCGGGTGCCCTGATAGCCAGTAAGGCCCCCGGGTTCCCTGATGGTCAGTGAGGCCCTCGGGTGCCCTGATGGTCAGTGAGGCCCCGGGTGCCCTGATGGCCAGTGAGGCCCCCGGGTGCCCTGATGGCCAGTGAGGCCCCCGGGTGCCCTGTTGGCCAGTGAGGCCCCCGGGTGCCCTGATGGCCAGTGAGGCCCCCGGGTGCCCTGATGGCCACTGAGGCCCCCGGGTGCCCTGATGGCCAGTGAGGCCCCCGGGTGCCCTGTTGGCCAGTGAGGCCCCCGGGTGCCCTGGGCCTATGTCACTGTCTACCCACATTGTCCCCACTACTTGCTCAAGCTTTTTCTTTCACTCTTTTTTGATCGTTGGACTTTGTGGTAATTGTAGGCATGAGAAATAATAGCTGGCATGCACCCTTGGCTGTGCTCTTCAGTGCTGAGAAAACAAATGTCGCAGTCAGGGTGCAGACACGGCTATAGGAAAATGGGCTGGGTGGGGCTGCTTCTTCACTTTCAGTTCTGTTCCACTGGGTACATGCACCCATCTCTCATACCACAGTGTTCATTGCTGTAGTAATAAAAAGGGCATGAAATGGGGTAGAATATCCCATTTTATTGGTCTTTGTCAAAATTGCATTTTTTTAAAAAAAAATTTCAATATATTTGCTTGTTTGAGACAGGGTTTCTCCATACCCCTGGCAGTGGTCCACCTGCCTCTGCCCTCAAAGGGCTGGGATTAAGGCATGTGCCATGATGCCTGGCCATTGTGCTTTTATTAATTTTATTAACTGAATGTTTCATGTATACAATGTACTTTGGTCATATTTATTTCCCCTCTTCTCTTAGTTCCTCTCACATCCATTGTCTTCTAACCCCTTCCAGCTTTGTGCCTTCGGTTTTTCTTTCCCACTGAGTCCAGGTTGTGCTGCCCCTATACTCATGGGTCTTATAGGCCATCCATTAGAGTGTGGTAGACTACCAGGGCCCCCGCCCTTAAAGAAAACTGACCTCTGGCCCCTGCTGTCAATCAGCTAGGAATGGAGACAATGGTGGGGAGGGGGAAGAGTTGTAGAACACATGATAGGAAGGAGAAAGCGGGGATGATGGGGAGGGGTGTTGGTGTGGGGTGGAGAAACTGGTGGAGGTGAGGTATCTTATTCTAAGGATATTTACAAAAGCCATATGGAACTCAGTTTCAGAAGCTTTCCAAATATATATGCATATATATTTTTATATAAAAATTTAACTACTGTAATTTCTTTGTATTTCATTTAACTTTAGTCTAATCATTTTGGGATCATGACAGGAATTTCTCTAAATCTCTCCAGCAGTTTGGAAAGAATTGTTACGTTTGTCTTAGGGTTTCCATTGCTGTGAAGAGACACCATGACCAAGGCAACTCTTAGAAAGGACACATTTAATTGGGGCTGGCTTACAGGTTCCTTATCATCAAGGAAGCATGATGCTGGAGGAGCTGAGAGTTCTACATCTTGTTCCGAAGGCAAGGCAAACGGGAGAAGACTGGCTCCCATATGGCTTTTAGGAGGGTTTCAAAGCCCACCCACACAGTGACACTCCCTCCAACAAGGCCACACCTACTCCAACAAAACCACTCCCTGGCCCAAGCATATTCAAACCACCACACCTTCAATATGTTCGGTTTCCTAATATATATTAGTATGGGATATTTTTCATTTATATAAATATTTTTCACTTCTTTCATTTAAACTTTTTCTAATACACAGAGCCTAAAGTTGGACTGGAGGGAAGAGCAGCTACCATAGTTAAAACAGTTTTGGTAGATTGTAATGTGGAAGGGACGGTCTTGCCTTCACAACCTGGTTCTAGCTGCTAAAGGGATAGACGATAGGATAGAGTCAGAGCCTGACTTTCATGACTTTGATGACCCGGTGTGGCACATTGACTTCTCTGCACACGTGCTTCTCGACCTAGTCTTCCCCTTCTACTTCTTTGAGATAATCCTTGATTCTTCCTTCCCAGTCACTAGTAAGTCCTTAGACTCCTAGCTCAGAACACACTCTGATTCTAAGCTGTCCACTGCACAGAAGCATACGACCATTTAGACTGCTGAGTCTCACCGCTTCCTGCTTTCATCTTCACGCTCCATAGTGTAGCCTGTGATTTGTAATCACAGCCATCTGTTTACTTTAAAACACCTTTATGTGTATGAGTGTTTTGTGTGCATGTGTATCTGTGTATCCTGTGGTCTATGGAGGCCAGAAGATGGCATCAGATCCCAAGGAACTAGAGTTGCCGAGGATTAAGAGTCACCATGTAAGTGCTAGGGATTAAACCTGGGTTCTTTAGAATAGACAGTGCTTTTAACCTCTGAGCCACTGACCTAGCCCATTACATGTTTCCTTTTTTTGTCCCAGGCTGACTTGAAGCCACTGTGTAGATGAGGGTGACCTTGATCTTCTACTTTCCTGCTTTTGCCTTCTAAAGTTGGGATTATAGGTGCACCATATACAGATTGTATAATTCTTCATGCCCCAACTCTGCAAGTGGCTACCTTGCTTGCCTTGCTGACCTCACTGCAGGTCCCTCCTTCCATCTGCTCTATCCCAGTTACACTATAAAGCCTCTGCACCAGTTCCTTTGGCCTTGGGAAGGCTTGGTTTTCTTTGGCATACCATACTGCCTTTAGAAGGGTTTGCATGTAGGTAGGTAATAATGTTGCCTTTTATTACAGATTTTCTGAGCCCATTTTGTGTGAAAAGGTCACTGAGCACCTCTGAGCCTTATTGTCACCTTGTTAGCTTTCTGCTTGGCCTTGAGTGGCTTAGTTTGCTGAGTCCTGGGTCTGCTAGTGTCACAGTGGTGAAGTTGGTCCTAATGGCTTCCTCTGTGAGTGGGTGTGATGGGATTTTTAAAGGGTGACCTCTGCAGGCTGAGATAGGTTAGTTAGGGAAAGAACTAGTGTTTGGGGGAAGTGGGGCACTCCCCTCCACCTCCACGCCCGTGCTTCCTCCTAGAAAGAATTCGTTCAGGATGGATGGAAATGATGTAGTGGGACGAAGGAGGAAGAGGAAGACCATGTCCCAGCCAAGCAGAGCAGGCTCTGCACAGTTCACATTTGTGTAACACGTCTACACATCTCACTGTGTGTAAAAAGCTATGTAAAGGGACGGGAGAGATGACTCAGCACCTACAAACCTACCATTGTAACCCCTGCCCTAGGCATCTGAGGCCTATGGCGTTCTTGGAAACCTACCCTACACACGCACACATGCCCACATACAGTCATACACACACAAGCTTTTAAAAATGCTATGCAAAGATTTGAACATACTTCCTTTGGAGGGCTAGAGAGATGGCTCAGTGGTTAAGAATACTTGTTTTTGCAGAGGACTTGGGTTCAACTCCCACTACCCATATATGGCTTACAACAGCCAGTTCCAGGGATTTGATGCCCCTTTCTGACCTCCCTAGGCACCAGGCACAGATAGGGTACACATACATATATGCAGGCAAAATACTAACGCATGTAAAGATAAGATAAATCTAAAAACCCCAGCTTCCCTCTGTATGTCATTTATAGCAAATATTTTCTTTCAGGCACAGTTTACTATATGGGACAAGCTATTGGGAAGATCACGAAAAATGGTAAGTTTCCACTTCAGAGATTTCTCTCTATAACAAAACATCTTAGAAATTAAGCAACAACCAAAACAAACCAAAAATAAAATAGACAAACAAACAAAGAACAGAGAGTAATAATTTGTCTCACTAACAGGGATTATTTATCCTGATGATCTTTTGTCAAGAATACAGCTATACTTTGCCTTTAAATTTGCTACCAGCATGCAAATCATACTGTAGAACTGGAAGAGAAATGATATAATTGTTCTCTGTAGCTGTGTAATTGAATCTCCCCCCACCTCTTTTAAAATTTTATAAACTTAATGAGCATTTGAAAAATTAAGGCTTCTAAGATTTAAAGTTGCCATGACTATTAAATATGTGAATGCCCTGGAATCGAGATTCAGACATGGCTTTAATGTTTGAGCTGCCTACATAAAGTTGTTAAATTTTTTGATCTCTTTCACTCTTGTTGTTTGATAGCTGCCCTGTGAACCTACCTCGCCAGCTCTTCCTACTTAGTCTAATTCCCATCATTCACCCTTTGAACATGAAAATAAGGCTTACAGACAAACATATTAAGCACATGACATTTATTTTCAAGTTGCTTACTTTTTCATGACAGTAGTATCCATGGGATAGGAACATGGAACATACTGGTATCCATTTGCAGGGTCTGTAACAGTCTATTCCAAACAGAAATTGTGCCCACACATTGATGAAGAATTCCTTGTGATTCACTTCTGCTAATTTTTCTCATAGTAATGCTTTTGTTTTATAGATGAAAAGAATAAGATGAGAAACTTAGGAAGCCTACACATACTATGCCTCTGATTATATAGTTTTTAATGGACACACTTGTTGGGTTATATGGGAACTTGTTTTCTTGTTGTTGGCCTCTGTAATAAGCCCTGAAGGAAGGGGGACAGGTCCTCATAGGAGGGGGAGTGGGGTTGAACTGTGTACGGGTGAGCTGAAAGAGCTGGAGGAGGAGTAATGCTGTTGATGTCTTCACAGGTAACCGAAGATGAAATCAGACAGACAGAGAACACCGCATCCACCCAGTAGTGTTCTAGAACTTAAATATGTATAGTAAATTAAAATAAAAGCTTTTCATACAATGCGTTTGTTTCTGCTCTGTGGATACAGTACTTTAAGGAGGTCCACATGTCCCCTCCCCATTATAGACACATGTGAAAATACACTTTGTGTGTGCCAGTTTTGGCTGTTTAAAGAGTGGTATAGTAAATATCCTTGTTCAAAATAATGTGTTTGCTGATGGGAGATGCTGATAACTGTGTAGTTACTATGTGCTAATGTGCTAAGCAACTCCCAGCTCCCTTCCCCCAACCCCCAACCCACGGTTGGAGCTTTTCTGATTTTTTTCCCCCCCTAGGATTCCATTTTTATTTATTTATATTTTTAAAAAAGTCTGTTATAATAAAGATTTCTTTTTTGATATAAAACAACAATCAATTGAACAGTCTTATGTAGATGCTTGTCTACAGCAATATAGAAAATACATATGTTTTTCTCAATACAAATTTTAAATAACCCCAAACATATTAACTGGCTGGGCAGTGGTGGCACACACCTTTAATCCCACCACTTGGGAGGCAGAGACAGGCAGATTTCTGAGTTTGAGGCCAGCCTGGTCTACAGAGTGAGCTCCAGGACAGCCAGGACTATACAGAGAAACCCTGTTTCGAAAAAGAAAACAAAAACAAAAACAAAAGAAACCAAATAAATATATTAACTGTATATTTTAAAATAATACATCACTACTAGTTTATTTTAAATGAACATAAATAGATAGTCTTTTTGTTTGTTGTTTTGTTTTTAGTAGAGCTTAAAATCTTGGCTCTTGTTGTGGTACAAGCCTAAAGTAAGAACAATTTTTAGACATTGGAGTTCATTGTAATAAAGCTGTACTTCTATGAACTTCTCATCACCAAAGGATTTTACCTCCATAGTAGCTAAGCTAAGAGTTGAC
>JADRCD010110610.1:0-11417 GCA_019843815.1 Montemys delectorum
TGTCTCAAGAACATGATTTAATTTTGTTGTAATAAACATAGTTTAAGTTTTAAGAAGGTCTCGGGTATACTATGATCTGGCAGGGATCCACAAACATTTTTGATATAGCCAGAGAACAAATAGATGTAAGCTATGTAGGCCAAATAGAATCTCAGTAGAATATTCTTATTTGTTGAAACAGCTGTATGAATATATCAACAACTTTTTGCTAGTGGGTTACATTTTAAAACTAGAGCATGATACGGCACGGGTTCCTGCCTCCAACATGCAGAGTGTATTTTTGTCCCAGGCATCTTGAACTATACATTTAGTTTCTTGGGAATAATTAGTAATAGCCACAGTGAAGCAAGGGCCTAGACACAGAGTTCATAGAAGCATTAACTAGAAGCTCTTCTCTTTCTTCTCTCTTTCTCCTTTATTTCTTCTTTTCTTTCTTCCTTCCTTTCTTTTTTTTTACTTATTCACTTTATATCCTGCTTACAGCCCCCTTCCTGATCACCTCCCTCCCACAATTCTTCTCCCATCCCCCTCCACTTCTCTGGGGCCCCTCTAGGTATCCCACTCTGACGCATCAAGTCTCTATGAGGCTAGATGAGACCTTTCTTACTGAGGCCAGACAAGGCAGTCCAGCTAGAAGAACATATCCAACCTATAAGCAGCATTTAGGATAGCCCCTGCCCTAGAACCCACATGAAGAGCAAGTGGCACATCTGCTACATATGTGTGGGGAAGCCTAGGTCCAGCCTATCTACACCCTTTTTCAGTCTTTGAGAGCCAGGGTCCAGGTTAGTTGACTTGTTGGTCTTCCTGTGACGTTTCTATCCCCTTCCAGTCCCCCAAGCCTTTTAGAGGCCCTTCTTTAAACATCTTACACAGAGGCTCACAAAGCAAGCAAGGTACCTACCTGACAACTGGCATGATCCTGAAAGCAAGTCTCTCTCAAACTGGCCCTACAAGGGATACCCTACAAAATAATTTGAATTCTAAGTGCCCTGGCCTAAGTGAGCAATATCTTGGAGAAAATAAAAAAAAAATTGATGAAAACTAAAATAACATCAAAAATGGTTCCTGGACACACAACCTATCAAGCACCATCTCATATATGTATTCTGCAGAGTTCTTACTCCATGAGTTCTCTGCTCCTCATACTCCAGTCTCCTTCAAATGAATTCCTTCAGTCTCCAATCCACAGAACCAGAGGTTAGGTGGAGAGGAAAGAACTGAGGGGAAGGGTTGGCTCACCCTAGGATGGGGAAATAGAATCTATAGTTGTGGAAGGGTGGGGAGTCTTGAATTGGAGGATTGAAAAGGGGAAGATGAGGGAAGAGTGAAATGAGAGAGGGAATATGGGGGAACAGCTAAAATTAAAGGACACTTGAGGGGTAGTATCCGAATTTAATACACTAGACCTTTCTAAGCCATATTATATATGAAAGTGATCTAAATAAAAGTGCCAAATAATGGGGAAAGCAGAACCCCAAATGGCCATCTCTTATCACCAAATAAAGCTTCTAGCACTGGGAATGTCTTATATATCATTGAGTTGTTGGACAAGATGGTCCCACAAGAATTCCCAAACGACTCAGGCTGCTGCCAAGGCCATAGGTTATGTTCTACAAACTGACCATAAGGCCCTGTTGCTGAAGACAACACCTATGCAACTCATTAAACATGGAGACATGATGCTGCTGCCTACCCAGAGCCTTCATGGTTCTTCAAACTACTCTGCATGCTATCAAAGGACAAAGGTAAATGCCAGTACAGACACAAACCCTTTGATCTACACTGGTGACCTACCTGCCGTGGGGATCGATGCAGTAGTGGTACAAAGTTCCTTAGAGTAGCCAAGCAACATCTGATTTTATTTAAGGCTCATTCTATGACATGGAACAGATATATTACAATGCACGGGTGACCAAGAACCTGAGATGAGATAGGCCATGTATATAGGAGAAAACTAGATAATGCTGTTCTACTAAAGGATTGCAGCCACAAGATGACTCCTAAAGACACTCTGCTATACTCAGAGATCAGTGTCTTGTTCAGCCATCACCATAGAAGCTTACTCCTGTAATAGATGGGGAAAAATGCAGAGACCTACAGCTAAACACTATATATACAGACAGTGAAAGACCTTCGAACATTCAGTCCTCAATGGGAGGTCTCCATCAATTCCCTCCCCTCAGGATTCATGAATCCCTGCAGAAGAGAAGGGGGAAGGATCACAAGAGCCAGAAGGAATGGAAGACACCAAGGAAACAAGGCCTTGTAAACACAGCAGGACTGATACACATGCACTCCCAGAGACCATGGCAAAATACACAAGGCCTGCACAGGTCTGGGCCTGATGGAGTCCCAGCCCTGAGACGGAAGTGGGCACATGCATACGTTTCTAACCTAGAAGTTATCTCCAATTGAGAACTACTTGCAAAATGGGGCTCTTTTCTCCAAAGGAGTCTCAATGGGGAAAGATATCACTCTTAAGGAAAGGCCCTGTGCCCAGAAGTAAATGGCCAACACAAGATGAGATCAACGGCATTCCTAGAGGGTCTACGTATCATAATGCTTTGTCAGGGCCTGTTTTCCTTTTTCTCTTAACCTTAGATATCCTCTATGTATTTATTATTGTTTCTGGTTTTGTGTTTTTATGGAATTTCTTGAGGTGTGCCAACGTGCTTCTCCGCATCTCTACGTATCTCTTGAGATTCGTCTTCAGCTCTTTTTATTCTGTTTGTTTGTTTTTATCTAATTTTTCTAAATGCTTGTTTTATCCTAATGAGCTATAGAAAAAATGGTATGGATTCGGATAGCTGAGGAGGGTCTGGAAGGCATTGGAGGAGGAGCAATCAGTAATCGGATACTATATAAGTATTACGTAAAATTCTATTTTCAATAAAAATTTTGGTTCTTAGCTTCTTACTTAGATGCTGTTAGTTACAACCTGAGTTGACTACTGAATGAGGCCAAATCTAATTATCAGAAATTTCACAAACTATGTGAGCCCCCTAGTTAAAGTAGCCTTGATTAACTAAAATTAGCACAATCAACTATGTTTTACTGTTTTGTGTGGTCAGTGGTGCTGACTAAAGTTGTTTAGTTATTCAGCTAGTTTAAATTTTTATTCTGTAGAAGAGTACATGTGTGTGGATCAGTTCACACAGGAAAGCAATTAAGTCAAGAATTTGATCCACCTTTTTCATGCTTTGATTTGTTTACAGATAGCTCCTCAGTCACCGGAAGGTTGAATCAGTGTTTATACCTTGGCATGAATTTGCTCAGGTAATTATTTATGAAAATGTAAATCTAGTCACAATTGAGGCTTAAGGGGCATTGAGTTCTTTCTTAAATGGAACTTAGCTTTCTGCTTTGAACTGAGCTCTTATTCTGAGACATATGAGAGGTAAGAAAATCTAACAGTATAAACAATTGCCAGGTACTTTCTATCCACACTCATCCCAAATTTTCTGCAGTGCAAGCTTGGCGTTTCCTTGTTACCTCAGTGTTCCCACTCTGGTCTTGAGTATGATCTGTGTCCATGGAGACAGACTACTTCCTCTGTTTTTCAGCTGCTCACTGAGCTTCTGTTTAAAGAGTCTAGGATACAGTGCCCAAATTCAACTGTATCTTAGATCAGGACACAAACGACTCAGACGATGGTTAATTTGAGCTGTTTGGAGTAGATGGAGACAGAGACATATCTCTCCTACCAATAGGGTAAATTTTCACAAAATTGTAGTAATAATAATAATAATAAATAAATAAAATAATAATAATAATAATAATAATAATAATAATAATAATAATAATAATAAACAATCCCTTGCATTACGTTCATTGCATTGTATTACATGTGTGTTTTCCTAGTGGATTACAGGCAACCTCATTTGTTTTGTCCACTGAATTACAGAGGTCGATAATGGGAGGAGAATGTCAGACAGGAAGACCAGCATTGCTCATTCTCTCACCTGGAGACCTGGAGAGCAGAGACACTAAATGTCGGTTCCAAGATTCTTCGTCTTGGTGATAGTAAGATGGCGAAGGGAGAGAAATGGACCTCTCTGACTGTCTAGATACATTATACTTAAACTTTTTCCAGTTTGGCGAACAGAAAGCGAAGGTTCTTCTCCTGCCAAGTCACTTCTTAGCTTCTCTCCTTTCCCAGGCTTGCTAAGAATTCAACAGCTTGCTTGGGTGGCAGCTACTATTAAGTACACATATCTCAGGGATTCAATTCAGGCTCCATATCTTTCCTCTGTATGTATTTCTTCCCTGTGTGGGTCTATTACACTTTAATAGAGATTTAAGGGTCTTACAGCTACATAAATGGTGGATTTAAGGGAAACTAATAATGGAACTCTGTCAACATATATCTCACCACCACCAAAACATATCGATTTCTGGTCTGGAGACTATCAAGCAAACAAACTATGAATGTCTAACACTCAAGAAGGAAGGAAAACAGAAGGAAGAGTGGCATGCTATTTGGAACCTAGAATGAGTGTATGTTTACTTTTGTTTAAAATCATCATAAGCATCTGACTTGGAAAACACTCATACCGTATTCTCATCTTTTCCAAGATGAGAATGCAGCTGCTGGAGAAACAAGAAAGGATCTATTACATTTGAAAGGGGGGGATCCATTGACTCCATGCCTCAGCTGTCACCCCAGGTATTACTAATTGCTGCACCCTGAGTTAAAAAGATTTGGAATTTGGTATCTTTTCCATGATAGGTCACAGGCTTTTACTTTTTCCTAGCCTGATGAAGCTCACATTATGCAGCATACATGGTAGGAATCTCTAAATGTGAATCTTCAGGAATGACTTTAACAAGGAAGAACTTTATGAAAATATTTACCGAAGATGAAAAAAAAGTCACTCTTTTTGCTGGAGTGGAAATGACTCCTCTCACATCAACTTGCCAACCAAAACTCAGCTTAGGGTCAGCGGGTGGGATGGTCAGAACACCAAAAGGAAGTGTCATCTACAAGGAAAATGGAAAGGGCTAACTGGAGAATAAAGGACATGGAAAAATAGACACAACCACAGAACTGGTTTGCAATTTGCTAGACAGAACTGGTTTGCAATTTTGATAGAAAGAACTGTGCTCCGTTTGGCCTTTTTTCTCTTATCGTGATTCTCATGCCTTAAGTTTTATTCTGTAGTATGAGCATCTTTCTATCACCTCTTTGTTCTCGAAAGCACCCTCTTCCAGCTGTCAGCTGCAGTCTGATAGAAGCCTTTATATGGAGTAGTATGTCTGACTTCCCAAGTCCTATGGAAGAAGCTATGGAGCATTGTTTATCTAAAGGTGTGCTGTGTCTACTTGTGTGTGGCTCACACAAATAAACCTAAGCCATATAACTACATCCTGTCCCTCTCATGGACAGAAATAGACTGCTTCTAACAAGGGGACAAGCAAAGGAGCGTTGCCTGCTACCTGAAGTTTAACATACCCATTCCCTTCAGAAACAAATGAGAACTTGGTTGATTATATCATGAAGCTTTTCTTACGACTTTGTCTTATGACTTAGAAAAGAAAGAAAAAAAAACCTGCTGAAATCTGAGCTGACTTGATGGAAAACAACCCAGATAGGTAACAGAAGTGCTCCAGAATAGAAGCAGCTAATTAGATTCCTTGTTACATGGAGGCAGTGTCCCTAGATGCATTCAGAAACCCAGCTGATGAGAAACAATGAGACAAAAACACACAGCCATGAATGAACATGAAGTGTTTGCATTGCAAAACCTCCAACTGCAGCATCATTGTTTACCATCCACTTTCCCAAAATAGGCCACGGGCTGTCAAGATTGGGGTCTTAATTACAGCAGGTTAATAAAAATGCAAGATGCAGAGCCCCAGACACAGCATCAGCAACATCTGGCCCTTCTCCGAACCATGGTTAGTGATCTGAAGTGCTTGTCACAGGGTCTCTCCTCTGAGCCCAGTAACTGCAGAGAGCACTGGAATGTCAAAAGAGAGGGCTGGGAGTTTTTGAATCCACAATGCAGTTCACATTAATAAAAACTCGTTTTGTGAATTACAAACATTTTAAGCACCCCACCCTCTCCCACAACCCCAAGCACCAAGACCACTGACTACTCAGAAATGCATACCTGAAGAAATAGAGTCTCATGAAAGGGAAAAGAAAGAAAGGGAAGGAAAGGGAAGAGAAGGGAAGGGAAGGTGAGGAGAGGGAAGGACAGGGATAAGGACAGGGAGGGGAAGGATGAGGAAGGAAAGGGAGGGGAAAGGATAGACAGAGAAGGGAAGGGAAGGCAGGGGAGTGAAGGGGGAAGTACTTTTCTTTCCCCTTTCAAGACAACGGTAGAGAAATTCAATGAAAAATGTTAGACAGACTTTTTTTAATTTTTAATTTTTATTTATTTATTTATTTATTTATTTATTGATTGATTGATTGATTGTTACTGGAGTTTTTCTCTTGTTTTGAGACAGGGTCATACTGTATAGACCACCTAGGCTGATACTGAACTTGTGGCAATCCTTCTGTTTCTCCCCATGAGTGCTGGGATTACTGTGTGCCACCACACCAGGCTATTTGATTACAAAGCATAAACTTCAGTGGGACATTCCACTAGGGTTAATATTAGCCTGTTGAACCTGGGTTTTGAAACCCTTTGGGGCATCCATTTGTGTCTCAGTTCAAAAGCAGCCCTGCAGAGTTCTCCAAGGCAGCACATTTAACAACTTTGACTTTCATTTGATCTACAAAGAACACAGTAAAGACAAAGACCCACACACCCAGTATTTTGCTTATCTAAGTTCTTTACATTTCATTTTAGCCAAAAGACCAAGAAGCGGCTGTCCCAATCATCTAGGACAATACGTATGGATTATTCCAGAGAGATTTTGCATAAGTTGAGTTAGCTAACTGCCATATTGGAAATTAAAACAAAAAAAATTCAACTTATTTATTCATACATCTAAAAGGGCAATAAAATACCATCAAATATTCATCTGAGTAATATCTTAAGAATTAATTTAAGTCATTTTTTTCTCTCAGAATCTACCCTTATATGAAATGAACCGGTAAATGTCTCCTAGAAAAAAAAAAGGCATTCAGTAGAGCTGAAATAAAATGTACTTCATCATGTAGATTACCAAGAAATCTCATTCTTATCTGGCATTTTGTTCACACAGGGATTTATGCCACTCATGAAATGAGATTCTATTGACTTCAGATTCATCATTAATATGTTTAGGATTTCCTAAAATAAAAATGATAATAAACACACTGCCAGTTACAAATCTCTGAAAACAATAATCTATTTCCCAAACACCTTCAAGTCTGTCAACTTTGTCTAATGCTGACATACACGGCAACAGTAAAACATTGGGTCCTACATTGCTCCCTACTTACCAAACACACATTCTTCCTTCCCCATGGCAAGTGAAAATGGACCAGACAGCTATGCTTCCATTATGAATCATTTCTACCTGTTAAGAGTGCTATAGCTATAACTTATGACTGGGAAATAAAATGGCTTGACAGAAGGAAATCATTTCTCACGTTTCCTATTTGTAGAAATCATTTGTCTTATGTTATCCTAGATCCTAGAGTGTAGAAGCAAAAATCTCAGAAGCATGTTCTGGCTAGCACTATTTACGTTGAGAGTAAGGGAAGCAAGTTAGTGTCCAGGAAGGAGAGAAAGCAGCAGCTCTGGCAGCTGCAGGCTGATCCCTGAAGGACCTGAGAGTGCCAATGAATGCCCCACTAGCATCACAGTTGGTCCAGTCTCCAGGCTGGGAATATCTAAGGTCCAGAGAGGCAAGCGAAGAGGCAGCTTAGCTTCCTGTTTGGCCAAGGACAGTTCAGTAACTAGAAGCTATTTATGAGCCAATATTCAAATCATCTGGAAGACAGATCTAAGTTGAAAGAGATGAAGTGGGGGAGAAGAAGGAGAGGGAAGAGGGAGAGGGAGAGGGAGAGAGAGAGTCCTGAGGGACACCAACAATGTGCTATAAAGCCCCTTTTGACACCAAGATGACCTTCAAATTTTCTAACTTAGTCAAATTCTTTATTCTCACTTAGAGATGTGGAATATCAAACCAGTGAGATGATTAATACCTGCATAGATATAATTTAAAATTACTTTGGAGGAGCATTAGTTTAGAGTGAAGTTTCTTTTCGAAATCTTTACCCACAATCTGTGTTGAAGGAAGTGGGGTGGGGCATAGAAATGGGGATGAAGAAGAGAAGAAAGAGAATGGGGTGATGAAGATAGCGAAAAGGAAGGCCATAGGGAGGAGGGGGATCACAAGGAGGAGGAAGGGGTAGCAGTGTATTGAGAGCTCTTCATGTTACATCATTACACTCTGTTGATGGAAGCAGAACCCCATCAAGGCCCTTATAAACAATAAGACAACACCTACCAAATCATCACATATCCATATTTATGCCTCTTAACACGAAGCTTCTATTTCTGGTTCTTTTTCTGTGGGGAATATTCACACAACTCTTCAGAGATATTCAACAAAGCATTATGCAGTTAATGTAAAACATAAGCAAAACTAAAACTCATTAGCACACGTTCATCAGAGAAGACTTTACATTCTGAAGGGAATATAAAGTCCTTTGTATACAAAAGAACTTCATAACCTTTCAAAGTAATGACATAAAGGCATATGGTAAAGGTGGAAAGGTTGCCTGGATTTATGTAAGAAATAAAAGTGATTTCAAAACCTATGGTTTATATAACATGATGCTGAGGGTAGAATATTCTTAAGTGCAGTTGTGTTGACTAATGCAAGCATGAAAAAAATACTGAGAGGCCAATGTGTGTTGAAAGTTGTTATCTGTCTCTGATGTTATAGTGAATTTTATGTTACTATTTTATCTCTCTGTGTCATTTATGTTTTGGGCAACAATCATATGTTACTTCTATAGTGTATAAAAATAATAAATTTATTTTCTTCAACCCATACTAAACCACAGAAGTGCACATTCTAAGATGTACATCAATAGCACCGAGAAAATTCATTGGCACTATGGAAAAAGATAGCACAGAAATCGTATAGATAATATTGTTCTCCCCATCTAGATTTGAATGCTGAATTATGAATCACATGACATCGCTCTTCTAGACTTTTAGTTTTCTCTTTTAAAACTAGCTTGATTACATTTTATCTATTCATTGAGTATGTGTGCACCTGTGTGGAGATCATAGGTCACCTTTCAGAAGTGAGCTTTGTCCTAGGATGAGTGTCCTACTGATTGGGCTGGGTCATCAGACTGTTGGCAAATGCACTTACCCTCTGAGCCATCCTATTCCACATGCTTGGCCACATAGTATCTCAGTTTTTTTACATTACAGGGAAAGCTACTCTCTTCTTCATTTTTTTTTCCCCAAAATCTGTAAGTCTTTCATAAATAATCTGGAGTTTTCAGGTTAGTGTGATTATTTAGGGTAATATATTTGGATGAGTTAGAAACTTGGAGGCAACTGTTTTCAGGAATTGGCTAAGGAAATTAACAAATAAAATTAAGCATATTTCAGATAATTCTATTGTGGTTCCAAAGAACACAGTACATGCCCTGAAGAGTTAGTTTTTCACTGCAATTCTTTGCCCCTACTGCTCTCTGATCTCTTATGATCAGAAAATTACTCAGCTGGGAGCCATGCATGTATGTGACTACTACCTAATAGAGTTCCCGAAAGCACTTTAGGAGCTATTAGATCCAGGCAAAGGCACTATCTGAAGATTAGCAACGTCCAAATGCAATTGCTTCCATTTATACACCCCCCTCTTGAGGCTCAGAAATATCAGGCATGCTCCCGAATTATGGCATTAGTGACCAAAAAATCCTGGAAATGTTAAGACTCTTCTCCATTACCTAACATGTCAACCAGGAGCCCTGAATCAGCCTGAGAGGGGGGGTTGAAAAATACAGAAGGATGAGACCAGGCAGGGAGAGGATGTCATCTCATTTAAAAAAAACAGTTGGCACATATTGTTGCTAAGTTTCCACAGAGAATAGGAAGTTACCCTAGCCTGATTCTTTATTTTTCAATGATATTTTAGAAGAAAACAGAAAACCTATTGGTACATGTGACACCTTTAGTGATTTTTTTTTAGCCTGTGTGGACCAAAATCATCAATTAAAAGGGCTCAAAAACCTGCCAATCTGTGACTACCTGTGCACCATAGAGAAGAGATGTATCATTATTGGGAACAAGCAAAAGAAACCTAGTCTAAGTACTACCATTTCATTTTCAGACTCCATTTAATCAGAGAGAGAAACTAAATTCAAGGTTCCAGGCCGTAGGGGAACTGGGGACCTCCTCATAGCTGAACAGCTTCGGTTGTAAACAGTTTCTCTGAGTCTAGACATCTCAAGGACAACTTGTCCATCTTGCTGGCAAAGTTAAACAAGTTCATGTTCCCAGGCCTAGGAATGAATATCTATCTCCAAATGTTTACCTAATTGTCTATTAATATAGATAATGTCAATATGAATAGGAATGTCAAATATAGATAATTGTCTATTAATATAATAATGGTTAATAATGTAGAAATTGCTGTTATCTAAACCAAAGTGCATAAGTTGCAAAAATATATACCCAATTGCCTTTTATGCCCTAATTAACTACATGCAGCTGACCAGCTCCTTTGTCCCCTTATTACTCTGAACTCTGGACCTAATGTCTAGGAGAATGAATTAAGGCCCTTGAAGCTAGGTGTCCTGGATACAGCCCAGTCTCCAGTGGATACTCCCTTGCTTAACCCATAATGTCAAATACAATTGAATAAGACTGAAGATCCCCTCATCAATTTGTGTTCCCATCCTTTAAAAATGTAGCATCTTCCCTTGGAGTCATGGTTCAGATCCTTAACTGGGCACCTCCCTGAGAGATCAGATAATAAAGCTTTTATTTTTAAACTTCCATGTATGAAGGGAGTTTTCTTGGCTCCCATCCCAAAAGCATGAGTTCAGCTTTGATGATGTCAGCAATACGGACTCGGGATACTTATACGTATTGCATCACATGTAAAAGTTTATACTGAATTCTGATTGCATGTATGTAACTTGCCACTCGGAAGCAGAGAGCATAGTGGCCACTAACTGGGAAGATGGAGGTCTTACTTCTTAAATGGAGTTGCTATCCTTCGCTCCTGTTCATGGAAACAACCAAGATAATGGACAGCATCTAGAAATGCATTGTTAATGATAAACTACTAGAGAAGATCAGTCATCAATGGGTCAGTAAATATGCATGCAGCGCCTTCCAAACAGGTAGCTTCTACATGCTGGGGGCTGCTGGTGAATAAGTCGGGGGCATTTTCTGTTCTGGTGAAGCTTATAGTGAGCTCAGTGCACAAAACAGTATGAAAGAAAATTCCAAGGACCGTTTTATATATATATATATATACAAGGATTGGTCCCATGAAATTAT
>JADRCD010110615.1:371-19187 GCA_019843815.1 Montemys delectorum
TTAAAAGCAGTAAGGGAAAAAGGTCAAGTAACTTATAAAGGCAGGCCTATCAGAATTACACCAGACTTCTTGCCAGAGACTATGAAATAAGCTAGAAGATCCTGGGAAGATATCATACAGACCCTACAAGAACACAAATGCCAGCCCAGGCTACTATACCAGCAAAACTCTCAATTACCATAGATGGAGAAAACAAAATATTCCACGACAAAACAAAATTTACACAATATCTTTCCACAAATCCAGCCTTACAAAGGATAATAGATGGAAAACATCAACATAAGGAGCAAAACTATACCCTAGAAGAAGCAAGAAAGTAATCTTTCAACAAATACACACAAATCTAATTCCACCTCATACAACAAAAACAACAGGAAGTGACAATTACCTTTTCTTAATATCTTAATATGAAAATTAATATTACCGACATATCCTAAGCGATTGAAATCCAAAAATATGAGGAATTAGAAATTTGTTGATTGTCATCCAATGATCTCTCTAATTTGGTAATTGGAGAAATAGGTCCAATATTGTGCAATCTATATATACTTTCAGCTTGTTTGTGACAGTGTATTGTTGTGTACAACATAAGGGTCTTGAAGTCTTGCTTCCCCTATCACAGCTTCTCTATTAGTAGTATTGTTTATTTCATGTTTTTACACTATACTATGGTTTTCAGAACAGCTTATATATTTCAAAAGTATTTATATACCCAAGGGAGACATAGACAATTAACTTGGGAGGTGGCTTGTAGGAAAGAGAACTACAAAGAGTGAGAGTGAATGCTTTGCTTGACGTTTGTAACTCTTGTATCTAGTTTGAAGAAGAGAACTTTATAAGTTACTCTTTCTCTAAGATGAATGCTTTTCCAAATTATCACAGCCAATGAACCCGATTCTTACCCACACCTAATGTCTGTACCACCCTCCAAGCAGAACCATTGTTCATTGAAACAGTTGGTGAATGACTTTATGGATAGAGTATCTTAATACACACACCTTTTCTTAAATGAATGTAACCTGTTCTCTGTGGCCTGAGAACAAAGTCACTCACTCAAGTCAAATAATTTTGACCATAGCAGGAAGTCTGTATCCAAAAATCGTGCCTACAATTCATTCCTTGGTGCAGCAGAACTGTCAACTCTCAGCTTAGCTACGATGGAGGTAAAATCCTTCGGTGATTTGAGGGTCATTGAAGTACAGCCTTATTGCAATGAAATCCAATGTGTAAAAATTGTTCTTATTTTGGGCTTGTACCACAGTAAGAACCAAGATTTTAAACTCTACAAAATACAAAACAAACAAAAAATCAAAAAGACTTTATAAATTTATGTTAATTTAAGAAAATACTAGTAGTGAGGTATTATTTTGAAATATACAGTTAATATGTTTGGAGTTATTTAAAATTTATATTGAGAAAAATGTATATATTTTCAGGATTGCTCTAGACAAGCATCTGCATAACACTGTTAAATTGATTGTTGTTTTATATCAAACAACTTTTATAATACTCATTTTTATTGTTATAATATTTTATAAATTTTAAGGAATATGACAAAAAAAGATATTATAGGTATTGAAGAGAGGGTCTCTGGGAGCAGTTGGGGTACAAAAAGGAAACAAGAATGTGATTTAATTCTATTTACTTAAAATATGTTTTTAAATGTTAACAAATTCAGACAAATTGAAATCATGTAACTTTTCTCATCATAATGCAATAAAAGTTTAAAAAAAAAAAAAAAGAAAAGAAAATACCTGATAGAAACAAGGGGTGGGAGGAAAGATTTATTTTTGGCTCAGGATTCCAGTTCCTCTTAGTGAGGAAGGTTTAGGCAAGGACTTAGCCCATGGCAGTGAAGCATATGCTACTAGCTTGGTATCAGTTGGTAGAACTTGGGGCAGCTTAACAGCCTTCAGAGGCCTATCCCCAATGACCTACTTTCTCCAACTGCCTCACAGTCTACCAGAACAGTACTGCCAGCCAGGGAGCAAGTGTTCAAGAAGTGAGCCTGTGGAGGGCATTTCAGAGTTTATCCCAAACATAACCTGAGTAGACTAGATCCTGGGCTCCAGCTGGTCAGGGGCTCTCCCAGTGCATTGTCATGCAAGCCACACAATTTGGCCAGTGTAAACCATCTTGCCCATCCGCCCCTGCTCAGAGTCTTCTGCTTGGAACAGCCTCTGACACAGCACACCCAGCTTCTAGCAGAAATTATTTCCCAAACCACTGCTTGAGCTAAGGGCTCTTCCCTCCAGGTTTCTACACTGTGAATACTCTTTGAACATCTTTGTTTCTACACTGAGTTGATGTTCTTTCCAGACACATGTGTTTTCTACTCCCTTTAACCTGCCCTGCCCAGCGTCTCAGCCCTCTAGTCACCCTTGGACACAAGAGTTGTATTAGATTTCCTCTTTGAAGTACTAGGGTGGTTTCAGCTTCCCTGCCTGGTTTTGACTGATGTAATCTCCAAGGGAGACAAGCGCTATTTATAATCTATTTGGAATTGAAGCTTGGGAAGGTCAGGGGTCAAGTTGCAGGCCTCACAATCATGGGAGTGGCGATGGGGGCAGTCTATGCTAACTGGGAAGTGTCCTCAGATGCCAGGAATTTGATTTTGCAGGAGGAGAACCATGCTTTCAGAAAGTGTACCCAGTCTCTCAAAAATGCCTATTTTCTCCAAGATCTTAGTTATAAAAGGGTTAAAAGAAATGGCTTTGTAATTGTAAGTCCAGAAGAGCCTTACATCCAGGATGTCCCACTCACAGAAACACAGAGACAGTGATCTATGCAACAAGCAAGAGGTTTATTGATCCAGTGCACTGGGGCCATCCTGCAATTGGGGCAGAGGCAACCCCCAACACTCCAAGCACACACTTTTTATACAGTTTTTGAGGGTAGACTTTGGTAATAGCATGAATTAGTTTATACCCATTTGAGGCCTGTGCTGACCTTTCTTGGCATTGGTGGCCTGGATGAGGTGTGGTCTTAATCACTAGAAGGGGGAACTGAAACATTTTTGGGCATTATCTGCACCTGCCCTGCGGTTGAGGCTTCCTGTAAAGTTTGTATTGCTGGGACATTCCAAGAAGGGAGTGTACATTCCTGGCAAGGTTTATCAGCAGCCATCTTATGTTCTCTAAGGTCAAAGATTCCCCACTTTCTCTCATGAGTATTCCAATCATGAAATTATAACTCACTCTGGCCCAACTCTTGATACTGTTGTTTTAACATCATAATCTGAACTGTACTTATCTGTTCTCTAATAAAGGCCAGCAAGTGGTTCAAAATGCAGGGGCCAAAAGTTAAAAGCAACATCAGGATTAGTAATGGTCTTAAGAGGGTAGAAATCAAAGTAGTGAGCCAAGGGGAAGAGTTAAACCAAGATTCAAACCACCCCTGGTTCTGCTGTCTTTCTCTCTTCCTTTTGGCCAGTCCCTCTCTAACCTTGGCCATTGAGTCCTTTACAATTCCAGAATAGTCTATGTAAAAAAAGCATTCTTCTTTCAGACCTCCTTGCTGGAGAGAGAGGAGGTCTAGGTCTCTCCTGTTTTGGAGGACTACCTCAGATAATGAAGTCAAAGATTCCTGGATCTTGGAAATGGAATTTTCCAAGATCCATATCAGGATCTATAGCAGACCTAAGACTCTGATAGCTCTGGTGTTGGAGTGCCAGTGATGATGCTCCTGTAGCCATTCCAACTGCCCCCAGTCCCAGTCCCAGCAAGATAGAAACTCTATAGGTTCTCTCTTAACACTGAACTGGCTATTATCCCAGTGGAACAATAATTCTTCATAGGGATGGTATACAAGTCTGGGAACTAGTTGTACCAGAACACAAAAATCCTGAGTGTTTTTGAGTACCTGAGAGTTGACACACAGAGTAACTCCTGAAGCACATGCCCACCATCCCTCGGGGGCGGGAGGGGGGGAAGCAGGAGGTAAACAGATGCACTGGGCTGTGGCAAAGTCTGATTACAAAGATGAGCATGTGCCCATCTTTGGGATCTTTCCCACACATACTCCCTGCCCAGGAATGGTAGACAAGGTGAGTCTGGCATTATGATGTTCCCAGTGGCACTGTGAGGCATCATCAGACAGGTTAAGTGTCCCAACAAAAGCAATCCCCTCATAATAAAGGGGAACTACTTCATATCAAAGTCAGCAAGAATTGGTAGCATTGGGGTTAGTGCTATTGATGACCTGAAAAGCTTCCTGAACTAAATGAACTAAACATGGTAACTCTGGATCATCTTTGGGAGTGGGAACTATGCCTTGGTCAGCAAAGCTGGTCAGTCTGATAAAGGGAGCTCTTGAGGGGAGCAAAGACTGAGGAGCTTTAATAAGGGGCTTTGTGGGAGCCAGGATTTTATTGGGGCCTAAGGGGGGTATATGGGATCTCGACCTTCAGTTTAATAGTGAACAATAGTCCATCATCATATCTCTCTTTGTGAAACCTAAGACCTCAGGTATAGCCCCTGGCCCAATCTAAGACCTGCTTTCCTGGTTTAGTGAATGCAATTCGTAGTGGGTAACACCATCCTGAGCATTCGGGGATATCTTTCCAACCTGAATTTACCTGGCTCCCCGTTTTCTGATGAGTATAATTTTCTTACACTTTGATATAGTCCCAAATGGAGGAGGGCCCCCACAAGGCATCTCCTGTGGTCTCACAGCTCCAATTCTTACAGAACAATTCTGCCTTTCTTTCACACGTGGGGTTTAGGGACAGATCTCAGTGGAACGCAGGGCAAATATACAAAGGAAGAGCCCTCAGCATGCTCTTCTGATCTTTGGTAGAGCAACTTCCCCATGGGTCCAGCCCATGCCGCCCAGACGGAGAAGGTGTTGAAGGAGTGGTCTGAGTATCAAAGTACCCTTCTAAGTCCCAGTTGGCTGGGGCTCCTAAAGCCAATTTACAAACATCTGGAAAAGGTCAGGCCACCAAGTGTACTGGATGGTGATCTAAGATAGACTCCAAACAGTCTCTCCTGCCCAGTTATCACCTGCCAGGTTAGGTTGCATGGCTGATGAGGGCCAAGGATAGAAGAGCACAAGGGAAAAATACTAAGATACAGTACCAGGGAGAGGACCCACATCTTTGGGCTCTTCGAAGGTCTTCAGCTTCAGAGGATTCTCTGTAGTCTGGGCCTTCCAGGTAGGATCTTCTGGAATTCCAGTTTCAGTTGAGGGAGCAGGTTTCACATGTGAGGCGTGTATGTATCCAGGCAGAGATTCTGTCCACCTTGACAGCCATTGGGGTAGTCAGCAGTACTAAATAGGGTCCTTTCCAATGGGGCTCGAGCGTCTGGGTGTGATATCACCTCACATAGACCGAATCCCCAACCTGGAATCAATGTGAGGTTTTAGGGGTACCAGGTTCATAGGCAGCTGCCAGTTGTGACCATTCTTCTTTCTGTACCACCTGCAGGCCCTTTAACCTGGCATACAAATCATTGTTACTATGACAAGTGAGCTCAAGAACATCTCCCAGAAAAGTCAGGGGAGCAGGAGTCCCATACAAGATTTCAAAAGGAGTCAGACTAAAGAGAGAGGGGGGTGTTTCTGATTCTAAACAGGTCCAAGGGAAAGAGTACCACCCAGTCAGCGCCAGTCTCCATGGTAAATTTAGTCAAGTTCTCTTTTAGGGTTCTGTTAGCCCTCTCTACCTGCCCTGAGCTTTGAGGTCTGTAAATACAATGAAGTTTCCAATCAACCTCTAGGTACCTGGCCACTCCCTGGCTTACCTTGGCAATAAAGGCAAGGCCATTATCAGATCTGATTACCTTAGGTACTCCAAATCAGGGGAAAATTTCTTCCAGTATCTTCTTAACTACCACTGTTGCAGTCTCTTGCTTGGTAGGGAAGGCTTCTACCCATCCTGAGAAAGTGTTTATGAAAACTAGAAGATGTTTCTAGTCATACTTGCCTGGTTTTATCTCGGTGAAGTCCATTTCCCAGTAGGCTCCCAGCTTATCTCCTCGAGGTTTCTTACTGGGGTCAGCTGTGCTTCTGCCTGCATTTACCTTCTGGCAGGGCACACAACTATTAACTATTTGTTCTATCAGGTGTTTCAGTCCTGGAATATAATACTTAGATCTTAAGGTAGTTTGAGTTAACTTGCTTACCCCCAGGTGGGTCCATTGATGCATTAGTTTTATCATTGTTTTATCAATCTTTTTTCCTGATGGTGTATTGCAGAGTTCTTTTTCCTGATCAAAGTGGTTGTTGGGTTCTCCTGAGATGAACACCAGATCTTCAGCAGAGTACCGGAGCTTAGGTCCCAGTGATTCTGGGTCTCGGACCACCATCACCGGGGCAACTCCTGAGGCTACTGCCCTGGCCTCCTGGTCTGCCAGGTTATTTCCTCTGGCTACAGAGGGGTCACCCCTCTGGTGGCCGGGATAGTATATGACATTCACTTTTGCTAGATAGTGCAGAGCTTTTAACAAGGATAGAATTTCAGATTTGTGCTTGATTTCCTTTCTTCCAGAGCTTAGCAGTCCTCGCTGCTGGTAGATGTTACTGTGAAATGTGCTGCGGCAAAGGCATACCTGCTCTCTGTATAGATGTTGATCTTCTTGCCTTCCCCCAACTCAAGGGCCTTGGTGAGGGCAATTAGCTCAGCCTTTTGGGCAGAGGTTCGTTCAGGCAGAGCCTGTGCCCACACGATTTGTTGTCCATCTACCACGGAAGCACCTGCTCTCTGCTTTCCTTCTTCCGGGAAACTGCTCCCATCAGTGAACCAAGTAGCCTTAGCTTCCTCCAGGGGCTGATCAGACAGATCTTTGTTCCAGTCATGTGCTTCAGTATGTCATGGATGGGAGGCTCAAGGTCAGGATCTGGAAACAGGGTGGCTGGGTTCAGGCCCGTGGGGGCTGCAAACGTGATTCTGTCAGAGTTGAGCAACAGAGTCTGATAGTGAGTCATATGGGCATTAGTGAGCCACCAGTTGGGTGGCTAGCGAACCATGCTCTCCAGAGCGTGTGGAGCAGATACCACCAAGTCCCATAATCAATTTGTCCACATCTTTAACTAGCATAGCAACCATGGCCATGATTCACATGCAGGCAGGCCACCCTGCCGCCACTGGGTCCAGCTTTTTGGACAGATATGCTACTGGCCTTTTCCATGGTCCCAGTTTCTGGGTCAAGACCCCTTTTGCTAGACCCCTGTTTTCTGCCACAAACAAGTGGAAGGGTATATTGGCTGGTTTTGTGTGTCAACTTGACACAGGCTGGAGTTATCACAGAGAAGGGAGCTTCAGTTGGGGAAGTGCTTCCATGAGACCTAGGTGTGGGGCATTTTCTCAATTAGTAATCAAGGAGGTAGAGCCCCTTGTGGGTGATGCCATCCCTGGGATGGAAGTCTTGGGTTCTATAAAAGAGCAGGCTGAGCAAGCCAGGGGAAGCAAGCCAGTAAGGAACATCCCTCCATGGCTTCTGCATCAGCTCCTGCTTCCTGACCTGCTTGAGTTCCAATACTGACTTCCTTTAGTGATAAACAGCAATGTGGAAGTAAGCTGAATAAACCCTTTCCTCCCCAACTTGCTTCTTGGTCATGGTGTTTGTGCAGGAATAGAAACTCTGACTAAGACAAAGGGCTTTGGTCACATACAGGAGACCCAGGGCAGGGGCTGACATTAGGGCTGTTTTAATGGCATTAAAAGCCTATTGTTCTTTTTATTCCCAGACAAAGGGCTGTTTGTTCTTGGTGAGTGTGTATAATGGAGCCGCCATCTCAGAAAATCCAGGTATTCATAGGCAACAGAAACCTGCTGTGCCCCAAAACTCTCTGACTTGTTTTTGGTTAGTGGGCTGTGGAATATGGAACACAGTTTCGTTTCTAGCCTCTGACAGCCACCTCTTTCCCTCTTTAAGCAGATACCCCAGGTAACTAACCTGTTGGCTGCAGATATGCGCCTTCTTAGGCGTTTCATTTCTTCTAAGCACAGTTCTTTGCTGGAAGTGGCTAAAAGGAGATCATCTATGTATTGCAACAGAGTTACCTGAGAGTTGGCTGCCTGGAACATGGCCAGATCTTGGTGTAGGGCCTTGTCAAAGATTGTGGGGGAATTCTGGAAGTCCTGGGGCAGGTGAGTCCAGGTGAGTTGGCCCATCATGCCCGAGACTGGGTCCTTCCATTCAAAAGTGAAATATTCCTGACTCTTGGTGGCCAGGGATAGGCAGAAGAAGGCATCTTCAAGGTCCAGAACTATTTACCAAGTTCTGGAGGGAGGCAAAGAACTCAACAGGTTATGTGGTTTGGGGACTGTTGGGTGGAGGTCGGTCACCCACCTGAGGTCCTGGGCAGGCCAATAGTCATTAGTTCCAGGTTTCCTCGCAGGTAGGAGTGGGGTGTTCCAGGCAGACTGACATTTCTGGAGAATCCCCAGCTGGAGGAGGCATAAAATGTGGGGTCGGATCCCATCTCAAGCCTCCTTGGACATAGGATACTAGTAGACTGTTATCAGGCTGGATTGGGTTTTCAGATCTACATGGATTGGGGTGGGGGCAATTTTTGGCTTTCCCCATCCCTGCAGTTTCTGCCCATGCCTGTGGGTAATGCTGCAATGACCAGTCCAAATCTTTAGCTTTTTGACTCTCATCTTCAAACAATTGATATTCATCTTCTAACTGCATGGTCAATACCTGGATAGGTTCTCTCTGCCAGTCCTTGACCTGTGGTCCCTCAGGGAGAAAATGGATTTAGACCCCCATCTTAGTGAGGAGGTCTCTCCCCAACAGGGGGTAGGGACATTCAGGAATAACAATGAATGAGTGGGATACCCAGCCCACACCAAGATCCACTGTTCTTCTGGTAGTCCATGAGTATTGTTTGTTTCCTGTGGCCCCCTGGACCCAAGACTTCTTATTGGAAATTGGTCTGTCCGTTTGTAATAGGACTGAGTGTTTGGCCTCTGTATCCACAAGAAACTGGGTGGGTTTCCCGTCCATTTTAAGGGTTACCCTAGGTTCGGGGAGGGGATCCGAACCCCATCATCCTAGTCACTGTCCTCTTGCACAGCTAGCACCTTGGGGCCTAGTGGTCTCTTCTTGGGGGTCATAGAGTCTCTTCTTCTTTTTCTTGGGACAATCTTTTGCCTAAAGACCTTTTTCTTTACAGTAAGCACATTGGTCCCTAGCCAGGAGCATTCTTCTGTTGCCAGGTACTGTCTTACTAGGTTGTCTAATTTCTCTAACTACAGTGGCCAAGATCCTATGGAGGTTCTTCTCTTGTCTCTTCTCTCTTTTGAGCTTTCTAACCTCCTGTTCCTTCTGCTTTTTTTCCTCCCTTTCTTCTTCTAACTCTTGGTTATGATATACCTTCTCAGCTACTTGCACTAACTCTCTCAGGGACTTGCTCTGTAATCATTCAAGTTTCTGCAACTTTTTCCTGATATATCTGCTAGATTGGTCAATAAAGGCAGCAGTAACTCTTGCCTTATGCTCTTTACTGCTAGAATCACAGGGGGTAAATTGGAGAAAGACCTCCATGAGTCTCTCTAAGAAGGCTGAGGGAGACTCATTCTGCCCTTGCACCACTTCCTTTACCTTAGTCAAATTGGTGGGGTGGTGTGCTGCTTCTGTGAGGCCTGCCCTCAGAGTCTGGCGGTAGACCTTCAGGTGCTCTCTACCTTCTCAAGTGTTGAAGTCCCAGTCCAGTCTGATCAATGAGATGCCTGTGTCTATATCTGCAGGCAGGAGGGAAGGACACCCATCATCCTCTGGGACATTCTTCCTGGCTTCCAAGAGGATGCACTGTTTTTCTTCAGTACTAAAGAGGACCTGTAGAAGCTTCTGACAATCATCCCATGTAGGCTGATGGGTAAAAAGGAGAGACTCTGCTAGGTTAGTCAGACCCTGGGGATTTTCAGAAAACAGGGGATTCTGAGACTTCCAGTTATAGAAGTCAGCAGAGGAGAAGGGCCAATACTGGAGTGGTTGACGACCTTGATTGTCAGGAGGTCTGTATGCCTGGAAAGGCAACACAGTTGAGATGTGTCTATCAACATCCCACGCTGGCTCCTTGTCTCTAGGGCAGGTCCAGCAGCCTTGCCTACTGGTGAGAGAGGGCGGCCGGGCAGGCCTTCTGACGCTGGATGAATGGAAGGACCCGACGCCTGAAGACCATGGGCAGAGGGATATGGAGGTGAGGGGTCTAAGAGGAGCAAATTGGTGTTTTGGTTAGAGGAGATGACCTCCTTTTGAGAATTGTCTTGCAGAGCCAATATCTTCTTGGGCCCTGGAAGTGGAACAAAAGGACAGACCCAAGATGGGGAGGTTGTGACCAGATCTTCCCACACAATGATGTAGGGAACCTGGTCAGGATGGCTCACAGACCCAGTCCCAAAGATCTTCTTGACTGCCTGTATTGTGGGGAGGGAGAAAACTCTTTCCACTGGCCACGTTGCCTGAAAAGTGGACCATTTGGAAGAACAGAGACTGGTCCATTTGTCCTTTCAAACAGCAACAGACAAGTTATGAGCTCTGTTTTTTTTTTTTTTTTTTTTTTTTTTTTTTTTTTTTTTTTTTTTTTTACCTCACTCCAATGTTTCAGGGTAAAGCCCAAAGGAGGTGAAGCAGTCTGCCCCATTCTGTCCAAAAATAACATCAGTCTCAGTCCACACACAAATAGAAAAACAGAAAGTAAAATACCAATGTGCCCCTTCTACGAGCACCACAGGAGAAACACTGAGTAACTCAGTAGAGGTCTTCTCACCAAAGACCTCTTGTGAAATTGAACCCTTTAGACTTCCCATTGGGAGTCCAGAACCTCCTCCAGGATTCCCGTAGTCATGGTGTTACCTCATGTTGACCCGCCGCTTCTGGCTACCCCAGTCAAGCGACTCCTTTGCAGAGCTTCAAAACCAAAACCAAGCTGATCAGTGGCTGAGTAGAGTCAGAGAAAGTAGAGAAGTACAGACAAGATGAACATAGAAAACACAAAAACCCAACCACGGTACCTGCTCAAGCAGTCCTCTGGTCTCCAATCACTGGTCCCATTAGAAGGACTTTCCCGGCCAATACACCAAATATAAGACTTGAAGAGCCTTATGTCTGGGATGTTCCAATCTCTAAGATGGAGATTGATGCAACAAGCAAGAGGTTTATTTATCCAGCACGCTGGGGTCATCCTGCAATCAGGGCAGAGGCGACCCCCAACATTCCAAGCACACAGTTTTTATACAGTTTTTGAGGGTAAACTTTGGTAACAGCATGAATTGGTTTATGCCCATTTGAGGCCCATGTTGACCTTTCTTGGCATTCATGGCCCCAGGTGAGGTGTGGTCTTGACTAGAAGGGGGAACTGAAACATTTTTGGTTGTCTGAAACTGCCCTGCGGTCAGGGCTTCCTGTAAAGCTTGTATTGCTGGGAAGGGAGTGTACATTCCTGGTGAGGTCTTTCAGCAGCCATCGTATATTCTCTAAGGCCACACATAATCTCTCTTACTGGAGAGTCTAGACGGGAGGTTGTCCAAGCCAGCCTGGGTAACATAGGAACACAGGCATACATGCATGCACATGCAAATGTGCATATGAACACTCACATGTACATATGCATCTACTCTAAACCCAAAACACTAGCTAGAAGACAGCCTCTATTGGTGTTTATTCTGTTCTTGGTCTTTTTAGTTGTTAGCCATGCCTTCATATTTAGGTATGAAGTCCATCATTAACAGATCTCCTGCATATCAAACCCGAGTTATTGGCACATGCCTACTCAAGTTCTTTCAATGGATGGTTTTCATGATCCTGTATGTTCTGAGACAATATGCAATTATTTTTCTCTTAATTTCTTTGTATGAAATGTATAAAATGAATCTGTAGAAAAGATCATTCACAATGTTGTAAGATTCTCTTTATATGTTTATACAAACAACTGAGGCAAGATTAATTGTTAATAATTATGACTTGCAAGTTTACCTGATTTACTAACATTTAATTATAAAAAAAAATGTAGACTTTAGTCTCAATGCTAACGTGCTTTTACATGGAAGCATTGTTCTTTGATGTACCTATGTTTATCCAGTTTAATATTCAAAATATTCCTGATTACATTTTTTACTTTGCAGCAGTACTAACATGTGAATTTGATTCCTATCATTATTCTCTGAACATACTAGTGTGACAACTGTTCATATAACATTTATGTTGGGAAAAGAATAAACTAAACTGATGAAGGAATCATTTCATTATCAATTGAATGTGAAGACCAGATGCCTAATGGAGGATGTAGTTTGTTTCTTCATTTCATTCATCTGCTGGCCAGGAAATCATCTGATTTGTTCTCTTGCCCTTTCCCATTCTAGAAAATGCTGGTTATTTTGACCTTTTCTCCATTTTAAAACTTAATTCAGTGTGAGTAGAGATTTCTGGATATCTTTCAGGATGGTCTGTTTTTATGCATTTTTAGTTGGTCAAGACACTGATCAATTGTCAGTCCCACACTGTCAATACACTGATTAATTGTCAGTCCCACATTGTCAATACACTGATCAGTTGTCAGTCCCATACTGTCAATACACTGATCAATTGTCAGTCCTTTTTGTATTTTCACTTCCTCTTCTTAGATACATTTTCTTTACTTGGTTATTAGACCCTTGAGAATCCCTTGTTCACAGTTTTTTACCTTCTCTCTCTTTCTCTCTCTCTCTCTCTCTCTCTCTCTCTCTCTCTCTCTCTCTCTCTCTCCCTCCCTCTCACTGTTGTTCATTCTCCCTCCTTCCCTCCCTCCCTTCTTCCCTGTCCCCCCTCTTCTCTTTCTTTCATCTTGGATTGATACAGCTCTAAACTCCTTAATCCTGGTCTTTCCTCACTCCCTTGGTAATGCCAGCCTGTCTCTAGGTTGCATATTTTACTGCCTCAAAAACCTATTTTCAGTCCAGATTGTTCTTCCAAACTCCACACTCACATAATGCTATCTGTACTTGATATTCATTCTTGGGTAGAATTGGCATCTTGAACCCAGTACCCTGTCCTCAGCTGAACTTTTATCCACCCCCAGCAGCTCCACCAGAGTCCCTGTGTGTGACTTCTTCACCATTCCAAAATTCTCAGTCTGCCGTTTTAATAAATGAATTTCTTAAAAGACAACTTTTTTTTCATTTATCATTTACAATATTAAGTTTCACTTGCTCAAAATAAACAATTCAATGGGCCCTAGGGATGGATTTGTATAGCCAATCCCACATTTCAATGGTCCTTAGGTACAGATTTGCATAGCCAATCCCACAATTAAATGGTTCTTAGGGAAGGACTTGCAAAGCCAATCCCACAATTCAATGGTCCTTAGAGATGGACTTATATAGCCAATTCCACAAACTGGTTTTGGGATGTTTTTAATCATCCTAAAAAGGAACCTTACAACTGTTGGAGACATCCCATTTGATACTCATCTTTCTACCACAGTGCAAGTATCTGTTTTATGTCTTTGTTTTCAATCATGTCAACATTTTGCATGCTTGTCAAATATCCTGAGTGTTCAATAAAGAAGATTTCAGATTCCAGGCCATGATATCATCTTGTAGGGGTTTTTTTTTATGGGAAACATCTAGCCATAGGATCAGCCATGAAAACTAGTTTCTCATGATCTAAGCAAGATTGAATGACTCAAGTCTACTTTGAATCTTTATGAGGATGAGGCTATTTGTGGTCCCCAGCTCACAGGCTCTGAGATGTCACCCATGAGCATCTGTTGTATTTACTAGTCTTTCTTCTGTGGACTTTGTATCTTTCTAGTCTTGGAGGATTTAAGGAAATTTTAGGGTGTGTCACCTCTCTACCCTTTTAACTGACAAAAGACAGAGTAGAAGGAGAAAATGCTCATTTACATTTGAAACTCATGCTCATAAGAGGGCTCACTGATGAACTTAAAGTAGAGATTAAAATTTGAGTTTATACTTAGTTTAGTGGGGAAAGGCCAGAAAATAAAGTCTCTTATGAGGATCCCATGGGATCTGATAGGATATTTATGAGAGATTAATAAATTTTTATGGAGAACAAATGAGAGATTTATAACATCTACTGGCGAGGGCATGTTGTGTGACTGCAGGCCTGGAAGTGCCCTGAGGCCTGCTGAGTCAGCACCATGAGCTGCACTGTGGCTGAGGACCTGTCAGGCTCCACATCCTCTCCTGGTGTAAGAGTTTTTCAAGTTGAGTATGCCATGGAGGCTGTGGAAATTGTAATAAGCTACTGGGATCGGATGTAACGATGATGTTGTCTTTGGGGTAGAAGAGCCGGTCCTTCCTGAACTTTCTGAAGAGGGCTCTAACCTCTCAGTGTTGATAGAAACATTGGAATGGCAGTAATCTGTTGAAAGATGCATGGATGTTAGCAGACACAGCAAGAGAGGACGTGCCCAGCTTTAGATTTAACTTTGGCTGTAACATTCCCAACATCTTGCCTACTGAGTAGCCATTCGTACAGGTTCTTACACACTACGGTGCTGTCAGACTTTTGGCTTCATTTCTATGTCAGTGTCTTATGGAGTGAATGGTGGCCTATATGATCAACCCATCCAATGTCTCATATGGTTATTGGGGCTGTGCCATTGGCAAAGCCCTGGAAGTTGCAAAGACAGAAACAGAAAAAAGCTTCAGATGAAAGGAATGACTTGCCATGATATAGCTAAAGAAGTTGTGAAAACATTTTACATAGTGCATGATAAAGTTCAGGATAAGAGTTTTGAACTAGAGCTCAGCTGGATTGGGGAATTAGCCAAAGGAAGACATGAAATTGTTCTAAGAGCTGTAAGGGAGGAAACAGAGCAACAGGCTGAGGAATCTTTGAAGAAGAAGATGATGACCACAGGTCATATTTCCTTCACTGCCTCTTCTTGCTTACATTTCTGTGACAGTCCCCTGTGACTAGCACTATGGATTATACATACCCACTGGACAATTCTCATTTATTTTTTTCTGATAAAAATTCAAGTTTAATAAATATACACCTGAAAATACTATTGTATAATTGAGGACATTTGATTCATATTAAAATGTAGATTCACATTTGATTAAAAATTCATATTGCCCAGATTGAGGTAGGATTGGGCCCACAAGTGAAAGTCCAGCCACAGCTATTAAAAAAAAGTTTACTACACAATACATATGCACTTTAGAATTCAAGATTGGTTTTGTTTTATCTAGAATTAAAAAAAAATATTAAAAAAACAAAACAAAGAAAAAATGAGTGTGTCCCTCCCTCTTCTTTGTGGTGGGGAGTTCCCTAAAGAGGGAGTCTGTGGGAAGTTTTACCTGAGAATAGACTACCTAACTGAAGACAGTTTTCATTTCTCAGAAATTTCTACTGTAAATCAGACCAGAAATGCTCTGAGAAATCTTTGTTCAGCTTAAACCAATGCTTGTATCACGCTGGGCAAAGTCTGCATCCGAATTCTTAGGTATTGCTTTTAGAATCAGCACACTTGGAAAAGAAACACAAAATTGCCTATTGGATTTTTGTTTTATAACTCTCCATCTCAAGAGATCTCAAACATCTTTCCATAGATCTAAGAGAAAAAAAGATCATCTTGCTTTTTGAGGTATTTTTGGCAGGGAGTGTTGGCTTAAAGGTGGCCTACTTTGCCACTGCAAGAAGCAAACTTACGCCAGCTATCAGAAGGATTCGCAGGGCTCTTGGGTTAGTGGCTCCTGTCTGGAACTCCAGGGTAACATAGGCTGTTTGGGTTTCCACAGAACTTAATTCTTGGGTCAATAAACTGGACGTAGTACACACCCTGATTTCCTTAGAGACGCATCAGAAACTCCTCTGGTTAACCTCCCACGCTGGGGTTTCAACAGAAGGAAGAGGCCTTTCAAAACCACAAGGTTATTATCCTTGCTGCTGCAGAGTAAGACCGACAGGCACTGGGATGTGGGCGGCAGGGGTTGCCTCTGTTCCATTTAAGTCTTGGCTCTCTTCTGGTTGCTCTCTGATGATCACAAGGCCCTGAGTGCTCAGCATTGTTGGATTTTAAAAAATCCCTTTAATTTAACTGTTTCTTTCAAGTCTAGTTCTCCTCAAGTGAGAAGAATGAACTTTTTTTTCTTTTATTAGATATTTTCTTTATTTACATGTCATATTTCCCAGTTTCCCCTCCAAAAACAAAAAACAAAAAACAACAACAAGAACAAATCCCTGTTCCCTCCCCCCTCCCCCTGCTTGCCACCCCACCCTCTCCCACTTACTGGCTCTGGTATTCCCTACACTGGGGCACAGAACCTTCATAAGGCCAAGGGACTCTCCTCCCATTGATGACCAGAGAACCATTTCTTGTATACGGGCTTTGTATGTGATTAACAGATCACTTTGGAAACTGTGATGAATAAGTTTATCATAACGAGATCTGTTTGTGCATTAGTTCCACTGGTTGTTTTTAAACCATCTATTGGAAGCTGATAATGTTTTGATAAAAAAAAAAAAATGATAGCTCTCTCCACTTGTAAACTCGCCCTTTTACAAATGGCCTTCATCCTGGCAACTCAATTCAATTTTAATTGCTCAGAAGATAAGAATTCTTTCTAATTGCTTAATAGTGCCAGCTGTCTCTAGAGTGATGCCGTTAGCTAAGTAGCCTGACCTGACCCGCATCCTCACCAGCTCTGGCAATCCCTAGTTAGTCTGTCTTCTTTTCTGCATAACACACATCCAAGTTCAAAGTTATACATTCAACAATGACATACTGTTCAGCAGTTTGTATCGGTATGGCACTCCTTCAAGAAAAGTGAAATCTTCCGTTATGTCCTCCCCAATAAGCCTTCTGTTTTTTTGTTTTGTTTTGTTTTGTTTTGTTTTTTTTACTTTTCTTTGGATTTTACTTTTTTTTAATTAGATATTTTCTTTATTTACATGTAAATTTCTCCTTTCCCAGTTTCCCCTCCAAAAACCAAACAAACAAAGAAACAAACACAACAAGAACAAACCCCTGTTGCCTTCCCCCTCCCCATGCCTGCCACCCCACCCCCTCCCACTTATTGGCCCTGGCATTCTCCTACACTGAAGCACAAAACCTTCACAAGGCCGAGGTCCTTTCCTCCTATTGATGATCAAATTTGCAATCCTCTACTATACACATGCTGCCAGAACATTCAGTCCTACCATGTATAGTCCTTGATTGGTGCTTGGGTCCCTGGGAGCTCTGAGGGTAGTAGTTAGTTCATATTGTTGTTTGTCCTAAGGGGCTGCAAACCCTTCAGCTCCATAGATCCTTTCTCTAACTCCTTCACTGGGGACCGTGTACTCAGTTCAATGAGTGGCTGTGAGCCTCTACATCTGTATTAGTCAGGTATTGTCAGAGCCTCTCAAGAGATAGCTATATTTAGGCTGGCTAGCAAGTCTTCTGTTTTATTTTATGTTATTTTTATGAGTACACTATAGCTGTCTTTAGACACACTAGAAGAGGGCATTGGATTGATCCCATTACAGATGTTTGTGAACCACCATATAGTTACTGGGAATTGAACTCAGGACCTCTGGAAGAGCAGTCAGTGCTCTTAATTGCTGAGCCATCTCTCTAGCTACCCCCATAAGTCTTATTTTAACAAAAACAAGTAGTATTTATTATTTGTTGCATATTTCCTCTGACTCTAGGTTTCCACTCATTCTGTGTGGCTGAGCATCTCAGGACTCGATTCTGAGCACTCCTTTAGTTTCATGGTTCATCTCAGATAAGGCTAGCTTGAAGTTCTGCTTGTCGATGATCTCTTATTTATAGCGAATATGCTTGAATTTAATTACTGGGCCAAATGTCTGCATTCTAGTGACGTCCTTTCACAAACAAGTTCCAACACAGCCACAGCCTATTTAAGTGACACGCGAGGCTCTAACTGGAAGGTGACCCGACCACAGTTTAGACGCTTTCACCTCCAGAGCCTTCAAGTTGATGAACACTGTAGGTCTTTTATTTAATACAACCCATCCTTATGTTTTGCTATCCATTCTTCCCAGACCATATTCTTTTTCTCTTTTCAAAGAGAAAGTTATAAACAGCGAAAGGCTCTTAAAAACACAAATCCAAGCTATAAATATTAAAATATCAAATGGGAGAAGAGAACCATCAGAAAGTTTGTCAACACATTTATAATTTTAGAACATTCAGACCAGCTATGTTGAAGATTTCAAGAGATGATATTAACTACCAACGAGAAAAATTAATCATAGTAAGAGAAAAATATTTTCTCTCATGTTCAAAAAGTATCTGGATCTTAAAAACACACTGAGAAAGGAGCAGCAAGTGAAGGGGGTAATTTGTTCAGAACCAAGAGCAGGTTATAACACAACATCTCCATAGAGAGAATGTACAAAGATAATGCAAAACCATTGATTTATGCATGTATCAATTCTCTATTGAGCACTTGCTGCTAAGTTCTGGGTGCAGGGAACATGAAACGGCCAATGTTTCCCAGGTTAACAGATATATATCTCATATATCTCAAATGTTAGGTGATAACAGTCCTGTGGGGGCCATGAAAAGGGAAACTTCTTCATCTTAGGGGTTGGGTGGTTTAGAGGAGAGTCATCAGTAAGGGTTTTGCTGATACTGTGACTTTTGCCAGAGAGCTGACGGTGTTGAAGCAGCAAGGCATGTGGAGATCCAGGCAACAGGTCATTAAGTGCAAACTTTCTCAGGCTGGAGCCTGTTTGAAGAATGTCGAGAAGTTACTTCTGCAAGTGAAGGATGTTCTCAGGAAGGAAGGTCAGAGATGTGGCCAAGAGCATTGAAAGCTACAAGGTCAGTATAAAGCTCCTGATACTAGGAAGATGGGATGCCTGTGTGTGTGTGTGTGTGTGTGTGTGTGTGTGTGTGTGTGTGTGT
>JADRCD010110625.1:0-16985 GCA_019843815.1 Montemys delectorum
TGTTGTTGTTGTTTGGGCTTATTTTGGATAAGGTCTTTCTCTGTATACCAGGCTGGCTTTGAATTCACAATCCTCCTGCCTCAGTTCTCTGAGTACTGGATTAACAGGCATAAACCACGACACATAGCCTGTTGTGTCAAAAAGTCTGTTAATTTTGGCAAGGTAACTCTTGAAACTTCAGAACAAATACTTTCTCAAGCTGTGGATTGAGAAGAACAAGGTAGTCTGAGAATGTTGTGGCTATTCCCTGCATATCTGTGTGTCCATGACATCGAAAATGTTACTTTTTCCCTGATTCCCCATCCTCATGTTATCTGTTATTGTCTGAGTCAGGGTTTCTATTCCCAAAACAATACACCATGACAAAAAGGATGAGTTTATTCAACTTATACTTCCATATTTCTGTACTTCACTGAAGGAAGTCAGAGCAAGAACTCAAACAGGGCAAGATTTTGGAGACAGGAGCTGGTGTAGAGGGATGCTGCCTACTGGCTTGCTTCTTGAGCTTGCTCGGGCTGCTTTCTTATAGAACCCAGGACCACCATCCCAAGGATGGCACTACTCCCCATTAATTACTAGTTGATAAAACAGTCTTACAGCTGGATCTCATGAAGGTGTTTTTTCAACTGAGGCTCCTTCCTTTCAGATGACTCTAGCTTGTGTCAAGTGGACACATAAAACCAACCAATACAGTCATGGAGGAAAGCAAAGCGAGTTGTTTACTTGTTCATTCAAAATATATAATAATCAGGCACTCATCTTGGCATCAGTTAGGAATGCCTGTTTTACTTGTTTATTTTAGTTAAAGAAGACAGTTAATAAGAAAATGTATACCATGAAAAGTAATGAGCAATTCTCAGAATAAATGGGATTAGAGGGAGGAAAATCTGAGAGGAAAGTTTAGAAATCTGGATCAGGATTGTTTTCTCTACCAGTTAAAGAATTAAAAGGCAGGGAAAACCTTGAACCAAACAGGCAGGGCAGTAGAGAAATCTCGAGCACCAAGGGTAGAATCAGCATTAAAGAAAGGTATTTATTGTGGATGACGAAACACACACACTCGGCAGACACAGAGAAAAAGACTTGCTAAGCAGAGCAAGGACTCATGAAGCCAAAGGTGGGTGCGGGGAAATACAGTCTCCTCAAGGGCTTGGATTTTTTTAAGCCTCTGAAGAAATTTCCTCACTTAATTTAGGGCTGGTTAGTTTGAAGTCAGTCATCCTGGAAAGTTTCCAAGGCCCCTCTCCCTATCTGCCTGCCTACCAGAGAGGGGTCCTAGTCTCTCAAAGGGGAAGGGGGAAATGTTGTAATTAAGTTATAATATCAAAAACAAACAAGCAAATAACCCCTTTAAGGATACAATAAAGAAGATAAGAATAGACTGAAAATGTTGTAATTTCAGGAATGCTCCCAAGAAGGACGGTTTGACCTAACTGGAGGAAATGACTGAATTGGTCTCTTAAGTTACACAAAGCAATCCAACAGGCAAGATATTGCAAAGGCAATGAAAGTGTGTGGTGTCCTTTGAAGGAGCAGTGAAAAGGGTAAGCCAGAGAAAAGGAAGCCAGAAATTACACAGGGTGAGGCATCAGGGCTGGAGGGCTACTGCAATGGAGGGGCTCTTGCAGCCCTTGAGTGGTCTACGTTTTCAGTTAAAACTTTTACTCTAGCTGCTAGCTGGCATCAAGCTGTCATGTACAGGCAGTTGTGCTTAGGAACCACAACTGAGCTCAGCATGGCCAGCTCTCTTTCTCTCACTGAGGTTTTTATTAACACATGCGAATTTATGTTTAGGGTGAATTTATCTTGTAGACAGTTTGGAACACAGGCAAGCAATGCAGGAGATGATGAATGTAGACTAAACTGCAAGGCTGTTTTTATAGGTAGTTACCACTGATCTCATGCTAAGTTCTCTGCTTCAGTTTCCTGAAAGACATGGGATTACAGGTTTGTCATGTATTCCTGTGCCAACATTTTGTAATCAAATCAATGGGTATGGGAATCTACTGTCTTGTGTCCAAGCTGGGCTTGGACAATTGGCCTCAATAAGTCAATTAAAGGAGTCAATTTTTTACTGAAAAACAAACAGAAAGGAGACTTAATCAACGTGGTTACACTGGGAAAAGAAAAGAGTGGAACTAGTGAAATTTCTCACCTCTGAGGGAGGCTGATGTAATATTAGAGTTTAAATAGAAGACCAAGGATTTGAATGCCTAAGGAGTTTCAATCAAGGTTTCTCTCTACTGACCCTTCATTGTCTTTGCTTCAGTCTCACCCTGTAAGATGATCTGACAGGTTACTAGAAAATTAGAAATTTCTTTCAGGAAGAGATATCCCCCAGCCGTAGTTCTTGCTATCAAAAAGAAAAAAAGTCTCAAGATAATTTTATAAACTCTACTTAGTATGAAACAATGGAAACAGAATAAAGAATTTTTTTGGTAGGATAGTGTCTAAATGTTAGATGTAAAATTGTATGAGGTTTCAAAAAGTTCTTTAATAGATCTCTCAAGTAGTTCATGCTGCAAAGTGTCATTATGTCATTTATCCCAAAAGCATTGGGACAAAATTAGTCAAATCAGAAAATCAGTATCAGGAAAGGAAAGTAATTTACATGGTTTCACTATTTTGATTTTTGTTTTTCTTCTCCTCACTCCCTTTGTGATGCTTGAAAGTACAAAGTTATCTTTCCGTTATGTCTTGGAACTAATATCCTGTTCTGCCCCAGGCCATTCATTAGGTAAGAGACCATCACATGTTAACTTGAAATTGCTCTATCTATAGACTAAATCCAGTTCTTCACTCTTTCATCTAGGACACACTATAGAACATTCCAGACAGAATGCTGGCCCCACGTGACTGGGAAGTGCCATGAGGATGAGACCTGCATTAGCATGTTAGGCAAGCAAGACCTTACTTGTTCTGGGAGTGACAGCTGTAGGGCTGCCTACCTAGGAACCTTCGGGACAGTCCTTCAAGTACCATGTGCTTGCAGGGGCATTACACAAGATGAAGAACCTTTGTGCATGACTTTCCAGCACATGCTTCATAGCAAATCATGTTTCAGTAAGTTGTCCAATAAAAATGTTGTCTATTATATATCTGCTTACCTACATATCTATCTTGTTTTCAACTATACCAAAAAAAAGAAAGAAAGAAAGAAAGAAAGAAAGAAAGAAAGAAAGAAAGAAAAAACAAGAAAAGAAAAAGAAAAACAAAAAGTAATTCAGCCAATCCCAAACCAGAAATGTTCATAAAGACAAATTTGTGCTTGCTATTTTGATTATGTTCTAGTTTTGCTTTTTTTTTTCCTCTCTCTCATGTATCAGAAAACAATACACTGTTTAAATTGATAAGTTACTCTTTATTATCATTTAATGATTTTATTATGAAAAGCATAAAAGACCTTATTTACATGCTGAATGTACCAATTATTCATTGTTATGTAACAACAAGTCAACTCCAAAACATTGGTCAAAAATCATTAAACATTTAGCTACTTAGCTGGACAGTTTTATACACTGGCCTTGGATAAATTGTCTTTTGTTGAGACTCCCTCAGATATCGACACTCACAGATACCTGATGGCTTTATTGAGGCTGGACTGACCAAGATGGTATATTTAGCAAGCACTGTTAGCTGGTACAGCATATTTCTCCTCTGATGTCTCCCTTAGCAATATAACCATGGTATGGCAGAATTCTTAGGGACTTAGACCAAAGATACAGGTATTTCTCAAGTATCTCCTACTATCATATTATGAATATGCCAGTGAGCAAAGCAAGCCAATCTCAGAGTGACTTTAGGAGCAAACTACACAAGGATGTGGGTAGTCAAGAGGGGCTCACCAGGGTTGATTGATTTTAAAAAGTCTACGATTGAAAGTATCCTGCCCCTGAAGTCTATCTTTCCTGTGATTTATTTTTCTGTTCCTTTGGACTTTAACAAAGATTTGTTTATTAGCTTTTAGTAACAAGATATAAATATATTTTTAGAGTTAATCTTTAGGAAAAAGAAAACTGAAAATCAGGCAATGGGCTTGGTGGGGGATGAGTACATTGACATCGCTGTCTTGAGATTCTCAAACAGTTTTGTGAAAACAGCTCACAGAACATACTAGAGGAGCTTGGAGCTGCTGCTCATGTTTGTTTCTGTTTGCTGATATTCCCCTCTTGCCAGTGATAGGGAGTTTTCCAGAGCCAGCTCTCTCTACCTGCCATCCTTAGCCTTGATGTTCAGCCAGAAGGAGTTGCCTGTGTCTTTTGTTTCAGCTCCTTTCCCTTTTATACACTGATCCATGCACTTTGTCTGGGCTCTGCTGTCTGAGCATAGATCACTCTTTTCCACTGGGTATCCACTACCTCCATGTCAAATTCTACAAGTTCTAATCACTTTTAGACCTCAAGCCAACTTCAGGAACAATTCGCTGTTTTGGCTTGGTTTGATTTGGTTTGATTTGATCTGGTTTGATCTGGTTTGATCTGGTTTGATTTGTTGTAGCTTTGGTTTGTTATTGTTTGGTTTGTTGCAATATGCTGTCCCTCAATATTTTGATTTTTATTCTCCTGATGATTTTTCAACATTTGCCTTATAGGCTTATCCAATTATGCAGTTCACAATGCTTGGGGATGGGTCTATACTAATGCAAGTCTGTATTCTTCTACATGATTGCATCCATGGTGACTGCATCATCTTTGGGACCACATCCAGTACTATGCTAGATGGTAGAACCAACAGCAGAAGCTCCACACGGGATGAATCACTTCCACTGACACATAGACTCTGTCAGCATTATAAAGAGACAACTAAGAAAGACTAGGTACTTTCCAGCACGTTCCTCTGATTTACCATGGGGCATCAAAGTGCTTGTCACTGAACAGAGAAAGAATAAGTAGTGTACAGCCTAGCCACACTGGAGTGTTTATTGTTTGATAGTGATAGCAATATACTCTCTTACACATACCTGACAACAACTCACAGGGCCATACCTACCTTCCAGAAGTCTGGACATTTTAGTCTAACTATGCCACAGAAGGAAGAGTACTAGGCTTATCAACCAACAGCTATACAACTGCTACCATTTTACATACCACACCACCTACCTCTTAACAAATATAAGCTCATTTTTTAGTTTACACAGAGAAGATATTTATCCCTTTCCTAAAAAGACATCTCAAAGTTTTCTAAATTTCCATTCTAACACCAGCTCGAAGTCAATTGTATGATATGTAATCCCATGTCCTGCCTTAGAGTAAGCAAAGAACCTGTGAACAGCAGACTGTTCTACAACTATTAAGTACACACACACACACACACACACACACACACACAGAGTGGGGGAGGGAGGGAGAATTAATGAGTACAGAATAATGAGATCCAGCTAGAAAGTATAGGAAGCCCATTGTAGTGTAGCTTTACTAAAATTATACCCTAGATCATGCATCTTCAAAGGACCACTTTCCAGTTCTTACATTTTGTCTTCTACAATGCTCTTCTTGGCCTGATTTTTCCAAGGCCATACCTCAGTTGTTTGGAGGACTATGGCTTCTTTGAAAACTGTGGAACTCAGATCAGATTCAGATTATCTATTTTGAGAGATTAGGTAAAGTTTAACAATCATGTGGTTTGGGGTTTTGTTGTAGTGGTTGTTATTGTTGTTGTTGTTGTTGTTGCTTTACAACCTAATTAGTGGTTTCTTTGGCAATATAATCTCTTAAGCATGTGTTAATTTTCTAATCTACTTGCTTTCATTTATTCTCATATGCCAAAACATCATTTTAAAAGACAAGTCATTTTATTTTAATTTAGTTCCCACATCTGCCTTATTCCTGACTCCCTTACATCCAGGACTTTCTTATTTAATGGTTTAAGGGAGTCTCAACAAGCTTTGAGGTTTGAGTGGAAGGGCTCTCCTGAAGCCATCTAGCTGAGTCCATTTGACTGGGCTTTTGTAAGTGAAGGATTGCAAAACTGCTCAATTCTTTCTCTTACTCAAGGAGGAACTACAGTTACCTTTTTTCAATATTAGTTCACATTTTAATTCCTCTCATCTCTGTTTGAAAAACTAAGTCCCCACTTCAAGTCGCCATTCGTGTTAGAAAACCTTACACAATGCTAGTGTAGAATAATCATTTCATAATGTTGTTTGTGCTGTCTAGTAAAACTACCTGATCTGAGTTGTGGGTTATATGGATGCTGAGTCTCCCCTTCATGTTGTACAGAATCACTGGCCTCTGTAGAATATAAAAGCCATCTTCCTTCCCAGACTCCAGTAGGCACTTCCCATCTACCTGACTGCTTCTTATTCCAGTGTATCTCAGGTTTATACTATGGCAACACCACACTATAATATGTACATTTTCATACAGGTATCTATATGGCCAGCTCTTTTTGAGTAATGGCACCAAATGTATATCAGTAGATTGACACAAAGATTCAATTCCTCGCCAACATAAAATAATTACAAGGAGAGCAGTTGGAATGGAAGTTGAAGATTATTGAAATTCAGGTGTTATGGAGCTATTTAGTAGCTCCAAGTACTCTTCTGGGCTCAAAGAACCCATACAACACATCTACCCTGATAATGAAAAATACAACATGTGCTCCAGACACCTTAGTGGGTCAGTTCTAAGTGGCTTGCACATCACTTTTACTTTCATTTACCTGCAAGGGTACCTGAGAAATTCAGTTCCCTTCTGGTAGAAAGGGAAATGAATGTGGTGTATTTCTAGCCAATCTCTGCCACTATATCTCCAACAAAACATATAAAGCAGCATTCCCCCTATTACTGATCCAATTTATTCATCATTATGCTGGGAAATACAAATTCATGTCTGAATGTTTCTGACACTCATAGAAGAATACAAGGCATAGAGCAATGGATCAAGGGTCTATTTGAGACCATTTCTGAAGAACAGGAGGAGTCCATTATTTTATACAAATATATGTAGTTTTGTTCTAATACATTGAATTAACACTTGCTCATTTTGGATCTCTCTACAATGCTTAGTAAATATATCATGAGACTATGTCATAGAAGAAAAACAACACAAAATATTCATCCTCAGAACTCTGTTCCTCTTTGTAGTAGCCATGATTTCTGGAACTCTTAAATATGTGCATACAAAATGCTGAATGGAGCCCTGTACTGGTTAGTTTTTGTCAACCTAAGGTAAGCCAAGCTGTAGGCCTCTGGGAAGAGGAAATGTCAATTGAGAAAATGCCTCTATCAGACTGGCCTGTAGACAAGTCTATGAGACATTTTCTTGATTAATGATTGATGGGAGGGCTGAGGCTACTGTAGTGCCACTCTGAGTGGGTGGTCATGGGTTGTATAAAGACCCAAGCCAAGGAGCCACGAGAGGCACATCTGTGTTCCTGCTTGACTCTCTGTCCTACCTTCTCTCAAAGACAGACTTTTACAAAAATATATAACCCCAATAACTCTTTCCCTCACAAATTTGTTTTGATAATAGACTATATCATAGTAATATAAAGTAAACAACTTCCACAATCACATTCTACCATGTAAGCTGAATACTGCTGGAAAAAGGAGGAGACAAAGGCACAGCTATAAAGTGAAGCATTGCTGAGTTGCTGTTGCACAAAGGTAGGAAGTGTTTAGATTGTGAGAAAGAAAGACTCTTACCCAAAGTAAATATGCATCTCAGCTACAAGGCATGCCTGACTTCTTTAAGACAGGACAATTGTTTCATCAATTTACTGTTAATCTGCCAGTGTAAGGGCTACCTACAGGTCCTTGATGATGCTGGAAGACTTGCCATTAATCTTTAGAAGGATCTTGACCAGCCAGCCTTAGGGAAGGGAAATCCACTCTGTGATACCCAGAGCTATCTTCTATCCTTCCCACTATAGCAACATCATATTTCATAGCATGGGCATAGAGAGGTTGTAAAGAGACCCTGCAGACTTACATTGTATAACCTATTAACTTCACCTTGGTATGGAGGGCGTATTGTGGTGGATGGAGTCTCCCAGAGAAACCTGCCCACTTTTTACCACTAGCATATAGCCTTCCACATGCTCCTTCCCCCTCCCTTCCATGGTTACAAATTTCCATACTTGTTCTTTTCATCTCATTGATCTAGAAATTAACCACCAACTGTGAGTCTTATGTCTAGCCACTTCTCTTTCTAGACAAAGCAAAATTGAGTACCATGCATGCACTGCCTGAAATGAAGGCTTCTTGTTCACCCTGCTCTCTAGGGCCACCTCTGGGTTTGTGGTTTGTGGCAGATGTCCATGAACAGTGAGCACTGACATACTACTATACCCAGTTTCCCTAGAACCAGTTACCTAACTGATCTGATAATATCCAAAGATGTACTTCAAATAGCAAACAGGCTTTGTGTATGGCATGACCTTAATCCACAACACAAGACTCCATACACCGCACTGAGAAAGAACTCCATGTATCAAGTGACTATTAGATAGTAAGGAATGTATGTCTTCTAAACACATTACTTTAAAAAAATTGTTGTTTGGGTTTTGAATTTAAAACTAGTCCAGTAATTGGACTTCCAGGTTTTGTTTCTGGTTTTTTTCTTTATACTTTGCAAAAAATATACACATTTTTCAAAATTTTTCTACTAAGTGTTCACAGAAGCTATTTGGGTCTCCCAATTTTATTTGGAATAAATAGTTCATTATAAATGAAGACCCTCATAGGCCAAACATAACTCCAAGCCAAAGGGAATTAACTACCATCAAATTTTGGGTCCCCACACTTGAATCACCCTCAGAAATATCTACAGAATTTCTTATATGAAACCAATCTTCTCCAGATAACTCTGACTGTAGCCAAGCTTGGGCGCCACTGCTCTTATCCACATGTGGAAAAGTTTAGTCTCCGGTGTCAAGTCCAGGATCCTCCTTCGTTCATACCTCTCAGGGAATAAAAAAGGTCTGCACAGGAAAAAGCAAGGTTACTAAGCACAAAGCCACAAAGCTCCTCTGGTGGCATACTTTGTCCAATCCTCTCAACAACTACAGACACACAACAGTCACCCAACAGTGAAACCGCAAGGGTGAGCCAATAAATGCATAGAAGAGGGAACAAAACAATATCTATTCTTTCTTTGTGGCATCCTTGTCCTTGAACACAAGAAATTTTCCCCCTTGTTAGAATTAAGATTAAGATCCTCAATCTTTTATTTCATCTTAAGCTAAAAAATTTCAATTCAAATGTTTAAGTAAAAGAACGAGGAGTTAAAACATACAGGCTGCAGATGTTTACTGTAATAAGAACACTGCCCTAACACTGTTCTTTGGTGATGGTCTACTTCTTTAAGATCTGAATAGTAAGTATCTATTTTAATTCAATGCTTGCATTCATTTCAGCACTGCAAATAAACCACTATCCAAACGTGGCTTTGTTCTTAAATGTGTACGTCACCTAGGCTGGCTATGTTTTCACCGTACCTACCTGAAAAAATAAAGATGGAAGAAAATTGCTTCCAAAGGATTTCAATATCCAGCTGGCTTTTATAAAATAGCGTGTGCTTACGTATTAAATAAGGTTCAGAAAAGGACCTTTCTGGCCACCCCATGCTCTAGCACTTAGTTTCATTTTATAGTCCCATTTCTTCATGTGTTTGTTCATGCCTTCTTATATCCCCCAACCCACGGGGCATTCAGCAGGAACCTAGGGCAATAGAGAGAGACTGAGACAGGACAAGAGACATGAAAAATAAAAGTAAGACAGGTGTCTGATCAAGCTCTGAAAACTTTACTTCAAGGACGGCAATATAAGCATAAACAAGAGGAGGCTTCAAGGAGAGGGCATGGGGGCTTTCCGGAGGCCAGGCGGCAATCTTCAGTCTCTGGAACCATCAGTCACAGTGTGCTCCATACCCACAAATATTCTTACTATTAGACTACCCATGTTCTTTCAGGGCTGTATGTGTAAGCTAGCAAATTTTCACAAGGCCATGGTTAAGGCCATGGCTCCTGGCACTCATAGATATCAAGATGCTAGTAAAACTGCTTTATTTATCATGTTTGTGTGCATTCAAGGGAGATATGATTTATTCTTTCTTGACAGCATTCATCTTCCTTTTTCCCAGTGAAGATCTAGATCCAGAATGCTATTCCATCAGTTAGTGCATTCATAGACAGCCTTTTAAAGCCACCCATGTGTATGGGGTGGTGCATAACACATCACTGCATATTTTCCCACACTGCATAAAACTGTATTCATTTTTTAAAATTTAGAGACTGTGAAGATGAATTAGTGAAGGCTCAAGCTCATCTTTTAAGATGTTTGTCTTAATTTTCAGTGTCGTAAAATCACTGCCTGGCTGAGAAGGAGAATTATAAACTATAAATTAAAGAATGAGCAATGTTAAAGACATTTCTAATTGCAATTCTGACTCTGTCTGTCTTTGTCTTCCCTCCCTCCTTCACGTAAACATATATTTACAAACACACACACACACACACACACACACACACACACACACACACACACACTACTATTTCTTACAGCCAAATATAAGGCAGTGTTCCAGGAACTTTATGTTAAGTTCTATCTTTAAATAAACCACTTGAACTAGCCAAAACCACTGACTTTTTCTTGGTGTCTACACAAAACTTTAATTCAAGTTTAGTTTCCTTCAAATTCAGTCCAGGTGCTAAAATAGTCTTCTGGTTTTCAAGGAACATTCAGCAGGCTTTCTCTAGTATATATTCATATTTATCACGTAGACTCTAAGCATTCAAATATGTTGTATTTTCTGGATTAAAGTGGCTCCATGGTGAATTTTTAGGTCATCAAATTCATAGACACTCACTTATAAATTTATGTTTTTCCCTTTTAGAACTCTATGATTATTCCTCTAGGATCTTGTTTTTCATTATTTGAAAAGGCTTTTGTGTTTTTTTAAAGATCAAGCATGTGTATTTTAAGTTAGCAATGAAAAAAATAATAAAAACAAACAAACCATTTCTTTAAAATGAGTTCAGTTACAAATCAATGTAAAAACATAACCATGGTAAATTCTGAAAGTTTTGTCTTTCATGTATTTTAATTTATAGACTTAGAATTCCAAATGTTTCCTTGGGCTTGGATCTCAGGAGAAAACCAGTGGTTTTTAACTTTTATTATCTTTCAAACCTAAAATATAAACAGAGACTCTCTTTTCTCTCTCTCCCTCCCTCCCTCTCTCCCTCTCCCTTTCTTTTTCTTTCTTTCTTTCTTTCTTTCTTTCTTTCTTTCTTTCTTTCTTTCTTCCTTCCTTCCTTCCTTCCTTCCTCTCTCTCTCTCTCTCTCTCTCTCTCTCTCTCTCTCTCTCTCTTTCTTTCTTTCTTTCTTTCTTTCTTTCTTTCTTTCTTTCTTTCTTTCTTCCTTGTCAGGCCAACTTTTAAATGTGGATTTTAAAACATGATCAACACAAACAACCTTACTAGTTGAATGTCATGTTTTAGAAATTAATAGACTCTAGAGTACAGTATAGTTTTGTAAAGGCAACACAACACCAACATGTCTGCAATGGGTATGATCTCCATCATCCCTAAACAAGAACAATGTCACAAAAATTACATAGCTAACTCATGGGAAGCTCAGTGAACAGTAAACTTGAGGAATATGGAAAATCACAGAAATTCACAGGCTTGGCACTGTCATAATGATGTCATAGGCAGACAATAATTTGGACAAAACAGAAGTGGCATCTTAAATACAGTGTTACAGTTGGGCAACTTTAGGGCATGTGTTCTACAAGAGCTAAACAGACATGCATTTATTGTGTACAAAATTATCTCTCATAGTGTTAGTTTTGCCTGTGACAAGGCAAGATAAATCTTCGAAAGGGTTGGTGTCCCCATCCTGCCACTAAGAGCCCTGTCTTAGGACTGAAGGTAGTCTCTTCAGGTCTTATCTTCCCACTGTCTGTCATTTCAGCTGAAGTCTCCCCCACTGAATCCTAGAAGCCTCTCACCTCCCAAGTCCCTCCACCCACAGCCCCAGCTGTGGGATATTTACATTCACGCTCCTGGCCCTCTGGGTTTCTCTCCTGTCTCCCCCCAATACCTGATCCTATCCCTCTTTCCCCCTTTCCCTCTCCTCTCCTACCCAGGTCCCCCCTTCCCATTGCCTTCCTCCAGTGATTATTTTGTTCCACCTTCTAAGAGAGATTAAAGCATCCTCTCTTGGGCCTTCCTTCTTTAACTTCTTTGGGTCTGTGGGATATGTCATGGGCATTCTGTACTATTTGACTAAAATCCACTTAGCATTGAGTATATACCATACATGTCCTTTTGGGTCTGGGTTACTTTACTCAGGATGCTATTTTCTAGTTCCATCCATTTGCCTGCAAAATTCATGATGTCCTTGTTTTTAATAGCTGAATAGTATTTCATTGTGTAAATGAACTACATTTTCTGTATTCATTCTTTGGTTGAGGGAAATCTAGGTTGCTTCTAGTTTCTGGCCATTATGAATAAGGTTGCTATGAACATGGTGAAGCACATTTCCTTGTGGTATGCTGGAACATCTTTTGGGCATACACCCAAGAGTGGTATAGTTGGATCTTCAGGAAGAACTATTTCCAGTTTTATGAGGAACTACCAGATTGATTTCCAGAGTGCTTGCACAAGTTTGCAATCCCACCAGCTTTGGAGAAGTGCCTCCTTTCTCCACATCCTCACCAGCATGTGCTGTTGCTTGAGTTTTTTATCCTAGCCATTCTGATTGGTGTAAGGAGGAATCTCAGGTTTGTTTTGATTTGCATTTCCCTGAGGACTAAGGATGTTAAGCATTTCTTTAAGTGCTTCTTAGCCACTTGAGATTCCTCTGTTGAGAATTCTGTTTAGCTCTGTACCCCATTTTTAATTGAGTTATTTGGTTTTTTGGAGTTTAACTTCTTGAGTTCTTTATATATTTTTACTATTAACCCTCTATTGGATATAGGGTTAGTGAAGACCTTTTCCCAGTCTATAGGCTGCCATTTTGTCCTCATTTTCATAAGAAAATTTGGTATCTTGTCACTTTGCTGAAAGTGTTGATCATTTAGGGTTTGGTAGAATAATTGGACTCTATGTTGTACCCTATCTATGCTGGTTAGTTTTTGTCAACTTAACATAAATGTATCCAAGAAGAGGAAATCTTAACTCAGAAAAGGCCTTCATAGGACTGGCCTGTAGGCAACTCAGAGGAACATTGTCTTGATTAATGATTGAAGTGGAAGGATCTCATTCACTCTAGATGATAGAATCCTTTGACAGGTGGCCCTGCATGTTATAAGAAAGCAGGCAGAATAAGCCTCTGGATGCAAGCCAGTAGGCAGTATTCCTCCATGATAACTGCCTTAGTTCCCATCCTGGGTTCCTGCTCTGACTTCCTTCCATGATTGACTGTGATGTAGAAGGTCATGGTATTTTATCAGAGCACTAAAAACTGTAAGACACTATCATATCATCTGCAAATAAAGGTCACCTAATGTCTTCTTTTCTTCTTTGTATCCTTTGATTTTCTTATTTTGCTTTATGACTCTAGCTAGGGTTTCAAGTACTATATTGTCTTATTTCTAATTTTAATAGAACTATGTGTAGAGTTTCTCAGTTTAGGGTGATACAGGCTGGGAAGTTATATCTAATATGTATATAGTCTGCAGTATGTATTTATTGATTTGTTTACATTAAACCATCCCTACATCTCAGAATAAAGTTAACATGATTGGGTGGATAACGATGCTAGTTAGTTTTGTCAACTTGACACAAACTAGAGTGATTTGGGAAGAGGGAAACTTGACAGAGAAGATGCTTCCATCAAATCAGCCCATATGCAAGACTGTGAGGCATTGTCTTGATTAATGGTCAATGTGAGAGGGCCCAGTCCACTGTGGACAGAGTTAGCAGAGGCAGATGCTTCTGGGTTGCATGAAAACAAAGCTGAGAGATCCACTGGAAACAAGCCAGCAAGCAAATTTCCTCCATGGCCTCTGTTGCAGTTCCTGTATCTAGGTTCCCACATTAAGGTCCTGACCTGACTTGCCTTCACAATGGACTGTAACCCAGAAGGTGAAATAAATATTTCTAGCCTGGGGTTGCTTCTGTTTATGGTGTTTATTGCAGCAATATGAAAGCAAGCCAAAACAATGTATATTTTTGTTCGTGTGTGTGTGTGTGTGCCTGTGTGTGTGTGTCTGTGTGTGTGTGTCTGTGTGTGTGTGTCTGTGTGTCTGTGTGTGTCTGTCTTAGACTTGTTGCATCTATATTCACCAGGTGTATTGGTCTATTCTATTTCTTTTTTGTATCTTGACCTGACTTTGGAATTGGAGCAATGGCAGCTTTATAGAGGACATTTAGAAATGATCCTTTCACTGCTAATTTTTCAATAATTTGACAAGTACTGGGTTTTAGTTCCTTGAAAGTGTGGTAAAATTATGCTCTCAGGCCGTCTGTACAGGTACCTCTTCTTTTGTCTGCAGGCTTTTAGTTACTCTTTTCATCTCCTTATTTTTATGACCTGTTTAAATTGTCAATCTCCTTGGTTTAATTTTGATGTTTCAGATGTTTCCAGAAATCCATTGATTTCTTTTAGGCTTTTCAACTTAATTAAGTATACATGTTTTCAAATCCTGTTATAATGCTCCCCTACCAATCTATAATTTTATTAATTTGCGTCTTGTCTTTGTTTTGATTAATTTGGTTAAGAGTCTGCCAATTTTATTCATCTTTTCATAGAACTAGCTCTTAATTTTATTGAATCTAATCTTTTTCATTAATCTTTGAATTAATTTGGTTGTTGCTTTTGTTTTTATTTTATTGATGTTTGACTTGTTATTATTCCTTTCTTTCTAGTGGCTTTGGGTTTGGTTTATTATTCATTTTTCTAAACTCTTGAGATACATCTTTAGGGCATTTGTGCTCCATTTTATTTTTAAAAATATATGTACTTAGTTCTATCTTCTTTTATTCTTTGAGAACTTTATACATTCACACAATTAAATTTGATCATATCCAGCCACCTTTTCTTCCTTCCAACTTTCCTTGGATTTCTACAACATGTCTACCTTCCTCCTCCCAATTACATGTATCCTCCTGCCTACAGTTTTTTTTTTTTCAAATAACTCATTATTGCTGCCCATTTGTGCATGGGCACATGGCCATCCAACAGAGCATGGATGACTTTGATCTCAGAGAATTCCCCTTGAGTTCACTGTTCTAATGGATGAAAATTCAGATGCGGGCAGCAGAACGTTGTCATCACTTGAGTATCAGGACCCTCCCTACAATGTTCAGAAGATTGTGCAGAATATATGTTTCCCATTGTAAAATTGGGCTTGGATGAGAAGTTTACCTCTCAGCTGGCTGAAAGTACATGTTCACACACATGAAATACAACCTGGAGTAGTTGAGCATGCTGTATTTGTCATGGTAATACTTGCAGCTTTGAAGAGACAATGTTGTCCTGGCAGCTGTCACCTGCACTGGAGTTTCACAGGAGACAAACAGCCAAGAGATTTTCCTTTCAAAGACTAGATCAAATTTTATGAAAATTTACATCATTTCTTTTTCTGTTTTTCCTCCTTTTTTTTTTATTGGATATTTTCTTTATTTACATTTCAAATGTTATCCCCTTTCCTGGTTTCTACCCCCCACCACAGAAACCACCTATATCATCCCTCCTTGGGTGTTTTTCCACCCACCCACCCACTCCTGCCTCCATATTCGACTGAAGCCATGGGTCCCTCCATGTGTACTCTTTGGTTGGTGGTTTAATCCCTGGGAGCTTGGAGTGGGGGTGGGGGTCTGGTTGATTGATATTGTTCTTCAGCTCCTTCAGTTTGTGTAAGAATACTTATTCTTTCTGGTAACAGAGAACTGAAATTTGGAGAAAAGGGAGTCCCCTCTTGCTAAGATTATCTTTGATTGCCTTGCTTTTAAAATTATAGAAATCATAATATAATAAGCATAGTAATTCCCACCTAAATGTACTTAAACTATAGGGCAGAGCTTTGCCATCTGCAAACCCAGTGAATCTGCCATCGTGTGCCGTTATTGTCAGGCTTTGGTGTATGTGTTTGTGGATTGAAGTCTATGCCTCTTGGTTTTTACTTCTGAAAGTATACACATAGAGAGCATGCTTTGAGCAAGTTGCATCCAGGTTGTGTAGAGCCACTGCTTCTTTCATCTTCTGAATTTTGACCATGAGAGGCAGCAGGTTTGCATCCATCTTCTATCTTTGTTAACTAATATTCCGAACAGATACTCCAAGGAATTACCTGGCACGTTTTATTTGAGGTCCTTTCAAAATTCAAAATTCTCTCCAGAGAAGATGGATGGAAGGGATAGCCAAAAGACACGTCCATTTCAGTTTGGGAAAATACTGGCTTTATTTTCACCACTCGGTTTTCTTGCTCACAAACGTTACCAATAAAACCCAGCTGGTTCAAATTTTGTCTGCAGATCTGAAACCCAGTGAATTTGGCTTGCCTTCTTACTTTGCAGAAAATGTTTCACACGGCTCAAATCTGGAAATACTGAAGTATACAAACCCTCAACAGAAACAACAGGAGAACATCTGTCTCCAACCTCACTTTTTTCCCCCAACTCTGCTCTTAAAGGCTTAGGTGTTTTTAGGGGAGAAGGAAAAGTCTGCCACCGAGCATGAAATGATGCATGAATCATCCATGACTACCTTGGCTATGTGCTTATGCCAAAAAAGAAAGATTAAAGAGTTGCCACTGATGAGTGAGACAGCTCACATTTTGGCACCACTATAGAGGACAGAAACATTTAAGATCACGGAAGAATATAAAGAAACAAACCAAAACAATATTGTTGCAATGTGAACAATAACAGTCTTTATTGTGTGAAGGCATTGTGCTATCTTTTCCATTTTCCTGCCTATGCTTTCATTGGCTTCATTGGCTTCATCCAGTCCCCTCATTGCCTGTAATTGGGACTGGAGTTCATGCCAAACCTGCATAAAATAAGCAATCTTTCCTCTATACTTTCTGCACATC
>JADRCD010110631.1:0-14043 GCA_019843815.1 Montemys delectorum
GTGTGTGTGTGTGTGTGTGTGTGTGTGTATGAGAGAGACAGAGACAGAAATGCAGATAGACACGACACAGAGAGAGAGCATGTGAGAGAGAGAAAGCAGAAAAGTTACATAAATCTGTGCTTCCTGTATGAGACCTGAAGCACTCCAGCTAATCTTCTAACCAGAAGACCCTCACTAGATGCAGCTCCTTGACTTTTTACGCTGTAGGCAAACTCTTCCACTGCTTTAGCGTCCTCTTAAGTGGTTGATAGGTGATTGACACCAATTATAATTTCTGGATGCTAGCTATTTCCTGATATGATTCATAGATAACTGCTTGCTGGTTTTCTTTTCTTCAGAAAATTAAAATCTTGTTTAGCTTTTGATATTTCCAATGTAGACTTTTCCCATACAGGATTATTAATCACTGCAGTGTTGACATATAATACCTCCAGGGCACTTTCAGTTTAAAACCTTTAGACTGCTTGATGCAATATTATGTAAGGATCATAAAGAAAGCTCAGCTTCTGAGAATAAAAGACATGTTCTTTTACCTTATTATTTACATGTGTAACTTAACCCAAAATTTAAATAATACTATTTTGGGAAGCATTGGTGCTATATTGCTTTTCATCAGTTAAATTGAGAAAACTAATAATATTTGATTAATTGGTTTGTAGCTTATATATCCACTCTCTCAGCTACACTGTTGGTCATCATTGCCTAAGGTAAAGTTTTATCCTCAAAAATCATGTGACTTTCTTTTTTTTCTTCTTCCTGCAAGAGAAATTCAAATTTTCATTATAGTTGATTTCCTTTATTTATACTGAGTATTTTTTTCTTTTGTTGGTCATAAATTTAGTAAAACTTTCTAACTCCTGAACTTCACAGTTCCATTGCTTTCAGGTAAAACATACTTAGGAGCCAACATAATGCAAAAAGGAAACCATAACCAGGGGAACTAGGACTCCAACACCACACACAACATAAAAGTACTCTTCTCCTCCATTTCTCTTAAGAAAGGAGAAGCCCCCAGGAATATCTATGAAATGGAAACATGGGGGAAAATGTAGATGGGGGAGGGACTGGGTGGAGTAGAGGATAGGAAAACTGTGGTCAGGATAGAATATATGAAAGAAGAATGAATGAATGAATAAATGGTTATCCTAAAATAAAAAGAAATAGAAAGTGTTTCTGAAAAAATTTTTTAGCAAAAAACAAAACAAAACAAAACAAACAAAAAAAACTGCTCTCATTTTTCCTATGGCTTGTCATTTGAAGCCTTTCTATCATTTTCATGGATTTGAGTATACATCTATAACAAAGTATCAGTATTCTGCTGGGGAATGCGAAAGAAGTAACAGAGGTGGAACTAATATTAGCAGACATTATTTGTATTAATGATTTTACTCATAGAAAGCTTGTAAATTCTATAGTAGATTCCCACTGCATGCGTGACTTATTATGACTGTTGTTTCTGTAGATGGGAAATAAAATCAATGGATTAATTGGTGGATGAATAGATCAGAGAATATAGATTGCTTGTCTCTGATAGAAAGGAAAGCTGCCTGGTTCTGACAGCAAAGCAGTTCTGTTAGAAATAAAGAAGGGTTATTGTATGTCAGTGATGAAGAACACAAGTAGAAATGTCACCTTCTGTCTATTGTTGCCTCTGAAACAGTTCTCTCAAGCTGAGTGCATTTTCTTCTTGCTGCACAATTCACTAAGACAAAGAAGATTTGAAAGTAGACAACAGGCCATGAGATTTATCTCCTCACATTTACCAATGAAACAAGGCAGTCCTTCAGCTTTTGTCTTGAACTTACAGAAAAAAAAAAACAAATAAAAACAAGTGACATTTTAGAATGGTACTTTTTTCCCTGTTGTTGCTGCTCTAGGCCATGATAAAAAACACCAGGTATCAGAACAGTAGTACACAGATTGATGGGCTATCAATGCTGCTACTAAAAGGAAACACAAGTGCAGGGAAATGAATTCTACTATTTTTTCTTGTAATAAATGTATCCAACAACCATGCTTGGGGCAATTGTGGATAATTAATAACAAAGCTCTTTAAAATTAAAAAAAAAGTTAAGGCCACAGTTCTTTAACCCACACAAATCTAAGGTTACCATTATCATTTGACTTTCCGCTTTCCCAGGATGCACACATGGTCCAGACAAAAGCATAATACAGAATAAGGATGTTGGGGGTCAGATGTAGGAATACCTGGTTGGAATAACACATGTTTCTATGTAAGTTAACATTTGGTAATGATGTTCTCAATGAAACCCAGATCAGCATTAGTCCTAGGAATGTGGTATTCTGCTATGCACCTACACCACACAGCTCACTGAAATAACTTTCACACATTTCAAATTTCTCCTATATGTAATAAAAACAAATCTCTGCTAGGAGAATCTTTTGCGTGGAGACATAAACCTTGGACTTAGTATCACCTTAGGTCTTGGTCAGCATTTAAGAGAGGACATGGTGAAGAAAAAAGATAATTGTCAACAACCAAGTATGTTTGTCTCTACATAAATTTGATTACTTTATTTTTAAAACAGGACAAAAAAAGTCCCCATAAGTTGCATTCATTTTAGAACTGACCAGTTTTTAACTAAGCCTCAAGTGTTAACTCTTTAATCGGAACTTTTTAGTGTCTCAGCCTCATCTTTACTAAAGGGCTCTAAAACAGATCCATTACATTATTATTATGAGAGCTACCATTTGTTCAACAGCCATTAAAACTGATCAGATACACTAGAACTCTTCCTCAATATTGTAATAAAAACCTCTGAGAGACACTCTCCAACCAGCTAAGCCATGTCAAAGAAACAGAAACAAGCCAAAATGCCTAGAAGAAGCCAAAGATCAGGGAGAGCCCCAAATGGGGCTCTGACTACTTGAGTTACCTGAAAGAAACAGTCTCAAATGTATTGAGTTGGCTGCAAGCTGAGAAGTTCAGACAAGGTTTCCAGCTTTTGTGAGCTGTGACCTGTTACCCATGCCAAGTAGGACTTTTCATAATGTAGTATTTTTTGAATCATTTTTGTCCCTGTAAGTAACTCCAATAGTTATTGGAGTCATTGATTAAAAAAAATAAAGAAAAAAAAGAAAAAGAAAAGAAAGAAAGAAAACAAAACCTCACACTTTCCTATATTCTTAGCATCCTAGTTAAAATCTACTAAGTTAATAGTCAAATCTACACATTGTTAGAAAGTTATGCTCTCCACCAGTTTTGCTTGATTTCCCTCTAAATTGACAATTTGTCTACAGATCTGCAGATGCCAGAAATGAAGGTGTCTGAAAGCTGAGGTAAGATTGCACAGTATGCTGTTGCATAAAATCATGAAGACTTTTAGGGGAGCCAGAGATTTTCTATTCCCCAATCCTTCTTTTCTGGAACAAATCAAATTATTTTAAACAAGCCTTTGATTACTCCACAATATGAGTTTGAGAACTTCCCCCCAAGCCCAGCCTCTCTCTGAATGACTATAAGCAATCCACAGACACCCTCATAATTTCAGTTTCCTCATGACTGCTCTTCATCCTTTCAAGGAAGGCAGCATTCTCAGTGGGTCTCTGGAATGCTAAGATGGGCTCCTGTTGCTGCTACTTTGTGCTTTTGGATCATCCAATTTAATAGTGTTGGGCTTTACATCTGTTTCATCGAAAGGCTCTGTGCACTTCTCTTCTAGAGAGAAATTGCTATAATGCTACCAATGCTCTGTGCACATAAAGACAACACTGACTTCAGACTCTAAAATGCTTCTGATGGGGCTGGGTGTTTATGGCTCAGTATATTCACATCGATTTCACAGATGGGAATTGAGGCCTGAGTACTAGTTGTTGATATTACATATTTTTTGTCATGAAAATACAATCCATGTTATAGGAACCCAGGAATTTTCAAAACTTGAATATTCCTTTGTATTTAAAGTAACTCCGTATATCCAACTTCCCCAGTTCTATGTTAATGGTTTGGTGGGCCTTGACCATATGTGAAATGATATAACATCTGGAGAAGAAGAACAGATGAGAAAGCAAATGGGTTTTTCTCAGTGTAGGGAAAATAGGGTTGCAGAATGGGCAGAAGATAATGGAGGAGACTTTTATGTCCTATGGTTATAGCTTATTAGCTTAGCAGATGAATTTATGAAAATGAGACAAACTTCTAGCTTACTACAAAGGTTGAGGAAATAAAACAAAAGATATGAATCTGATGTAGAGCAGGGACATGATAGAAACTGGCATTGCTTGGAGTTTTTATGAAGAGAGGTATGGCTACATATGTAGGAATGAGTAGGAAGGTATCTATCATAATAAGCATATATTATATTATATATATATATCACAAGATTCATATATGTGCTCACACTTATAAATATATACACAGGCATATATGTATCTCTATTAATTTGAGTAGATGGCTATCTATCCTCTGTTCCCTAAATTTGATCATATTATATTTAATGTAATTACATTCTAATTTGTGTGTTGAAGTATTTACCATAGTCTGTAAAAAGGGTTCCCAACTCTAAGCAACATGATTCTGATATTTAAAATCTATTTGTATGTTAAGGTTGGTTACGGAAATGGTGGGAACATCATTTGAATTGTACCGTTGGATAAGAGAAAAGTTTTACTGGCTTGATTAAAACCACCAGAATGCTTGTGATATTCAACATTTATTTTAGACTCTGTCAGGTAGAAATCTGCCACTCAAGGGCTTCACTTCCTTTGCAATCTGGCCTGAAAAATCTGATGGAAAATGAAAAACTATTATGGCAACCTAGTAGCAAGTCCAATTACAAATGACTCTGGAGCCCTCGGCAATGTGACCCGACTCCAAATCGTGTTTTAGGACTGTCAGCGAGTTGGCCAGTGCTCTGCTTTCTGCCTGCTCACATGCAATTGGGAAATGGAAAGCACTTATCTGTCTTGTTGATAGTGCTGTGCTCAGTTGATAACAGTTGCTTCACAAGAGCACAAGAAGGGAGGGACATTTGCTGCAGCTATAAATTCTGTCCCTGGCTGAGTAAATCACCAGTATTACAACTGGATAAATAGTTACTGGAAAGAGAGGTTCGAATAATAGGCCTTTTTTTTTTCCTTAAAAGAAAAAAAAAAAAACAAAAGAAAAATAACTCCTTCATTCACCCTTTTTTGCTTAACTTGTATTGTCTTGCTCATGGAAAACTGTAGGAAAGAAAGGTAGGGGAACACGGGATGGAGAGGGTTGGAGAGCTGTCACTGGCTGCACTCTTTGCAGAAGAGTCTAACGCAAACATCTGGAGAAGGTGTCATTCTGCTTACCCCTCAAGACTGCCATGTGACTGAAGAGTTTCCTCACAAACGTGAAAATGTATTGTTATTCTTACTGGATTTTCTCCAAGACCAGCCAGGCAGGCAGTTTGAGATTGGCTTGGCCATTTAAGTAGGCATGGGCCCCATCTCTGGGAACTTGTGACCTGTGGAGGGTGCAAGGTACAGACGTTTACAAACCATGTGACAATCAAGGAGTCCATTTCAATGTAAGAATTGAAGGAAGGGGCTTTACGGTTTTATACATTTTTAATCAATTATAAAATATACATGAACACAAATCCACATCTGTAAATAATTGGCAGGCTCTAACACGGTATTTAGAGACTGTAGACAAGGATTTTCATCTTGGTGAGCTCTGACAAGTGTTTTGCTAAAGAGCTGTCACAGTCAGAAAAGCGAAGATTTTGCATCTTTTATTAGCACTTTTAATTTAGAAATCTGACAGGCACTTTGACTTATATATGAGAATGAAAATACCCGACCCAAACCTTTCTTTTCTATAATAAATCAGTGTCTACATCTGAGGACTGTTTCATATCATTTTTTGAGGAGGAACATATTAGTAACTAAGCTTCTTCTTACAGCCTAAAGCAAATGTTAATGCATTTATTTGGGACTTTACAAGCCTGACTTCTTCTTCTTCTTCTTCTTCTTCTTCTTCTTCTTCTTCTTCTTCTTCTTCTTCTTCTTCTTCTTCTTCTTCTTCTTCTTAAAGAAAAAGAGGAATTTAATGGATCCATGTGTTTCAATAGCTTGAGATTCATTAAAAGATAGGATCGTCATTTAACAGCATAGCATGCCAACTTAATACTAATAAAACAGTAATTAGAAATCATATGAATCTGGAGAATTTCTTCCATTTAAACTTATGGAATTCATGAATTTCTTGACATTGCTGCTGAAACAGACACTGGTGAGCTCCCAAGTGCATCTCAAGTTCTGTGAGATGAAGGTGTCTTGCTCAAAGCCCAAAGCAGTGATGAGATTAAAAGGACTGAGTCTCTACCTCTGGCCTTGCCTTTCTCTTCATTCAACAATACAGCATCAAGCCAAGGAGCAAATCAATAATAACACCAGCTCCTCTTTCTCCCTGGAGTATCAAAGAGCAGCTTCACAGAGCAGTGTCTGTGGCAGCAGCTGGCTGCTTGTTGACCAAGACCTTGGCCATTTGGAGTGGAGCAGCGGGACTGCTTAGGACAGTGGCCACAGAGGAATACACAGTAAATAATGAGACCAGCAGAGAGGAATGCTCTGTGAACTAAACACAGGCAGACTCTACTGTCACTTCAGTCCAGCCATGTAAATCTCCTGATTCACCTTGGCTACAGGGAAAATGAGACATGGAGGCAGATCACGGGTGTTCTCTACAGTTGTGGAATTAGAACAGTTACTGAGAATGGCTTTTAAAACACTGGTACCACTGTGTATTGATCTTAAATCTTAAGCTGATAATTTTAAAATTTATCAGTGTATAAGTTGCCTGAGACACAATTTGAAAGCAAAACTAAGTGTAAATGAGAAAAATACATAGTTTGCAAATGACTTAAATAACTTTTTTTAAAAAAATGACAGCAACAGAAAAAGAAACCAAGGTAGGAACTTTTACTTTTTTCTACAATAGCACCAGTTTGAATAACTTTCATCCCCATACAAATAATTCCCCTGCATTATGTCCCTATATACTGTTTTCAGATCTATTGACCTCCTCAATATGTCCTTTTAGAGTTTAATTGACTTGGACAAGATCTGTTACTCAAATTGCTGATCCTCTGTCTGTAGGTCTATGCTGCTAGGTACATTCCACCAGGAGAAACCGTGCCCACCTCTTGCTGGTAGCCTTCCCAGATAGCTCACTCCCATATATCCTGAGATAGAAAGGAGTCCCCAACACATTTGTTTTAAATGTTTCCGTATATAATTATTTTTCTTGCAGTCTAGAAAGCACAAATTCCTTAGTTTCTATTCTAGTTACACAGGATTTAGAAAACATTAATTCTATGTAGAAATAGCATCTATTTTTTCTATTTATTTATTTTTATTAGATGTTTTCTTCTATTCTATTTACAATATCTCCTTTCCCAGGTTCCCCTCCAAAAGAGAAAAATAAAAATAAAATAAAGTAAGAAAAAAATAAAATTAAAAAAAAACTAAAACAATCCCCTGTTCCCTCTCCTGTCCCCCTGCTCACCACCCCACCCTCTCCCAGTTCCTGGCCCTGGCATTCCCCTACAGTGAGGTATAGAATGAACCTTCACAGGGCCAAGGTCCTCTCCTCCCATTGATGACCGACTTGGCAATCCTCTGCTATACACCCATCTTGTGCTACACACATGCTGCTGGAGCCATAAGTCCCCCCATGTGTACTCTTTGGTTGGAATTTTAGACCCTGGGAGCTCTGAGGGTACTTGTTAGTTCATATTGTTGTTTGTGCTAAGGGGCTGCAAACCCTTCAGCTCCTTGCCCCTTTCTCTAGCTCCTTCATTGGGGACCCTGTACTCAGTCCAATGGATGGCTGTGAGCCTCTACTTCTATATTAGTCGGGTACTATCAGAGCCTCTCCAGAGACAGCTATATCAGGCTCCTGTCAGCCAGCACTTGCTGGCATCCACAGTAGTGTCTGGGTTTGATGATTGAATATGGGAAGGAATCCCAGGTGGAGCAGTCTTTGGATTGTCCTTCCTCCAGTCTTTGCTCCATACTTTGTCTCTGCAACTCCTTCCATGGGTATTGTGTTCCCCTTTTTCAGAAGGAACGAAGTATCCACACTTTCATCTTCCTTCTTCTTGAGTTTCTTGTGGTTTGTGCATTGTACTTTGTGTATTCTGATCTTCTGGGCTAATATCCACTTATTAGAGAATGCATACCATGTGTGTTCTTGCAGTCCATGTGTACACCATTTCTCTGTTTTCTTTATGCAGTGTTCCCAGTTACCTCTACTTCTCTTGTGTGAAAACCTGGCAAGAGGATGACACTGAGGCCCAGCAGTATTGGGCACAGATGAGTGGAATACAGGACTGGGATCAGAGGGCCTTTACCTCACAAGTAGCCATTTCTCTTTTTCCACACTTGAGAAAATATATAGTTATAGATTTAAATCTCTTTAAAAATAGTTGTAGATAAAATTTTTAAAATGCTTTCTTTCTGAATTGCAACTTGTATTTCTCACCTTATATCACCTTAAATTTGCTCATTTAGATCCCAAATGTTTGTATGTACCTTAATATATACCTATATACAATAATGTTTGCTAGATCATCTATATAAACCTTGCAAACTATAAATACTTTGACTTACAAACTTAGTAACTTCATATTTTATATAATTTATATTCTATATGCATCCATTCTTCCTGAAAAAATTAATCTCTATGGTATTTACCAAAAAGTTATGCTTAAACGAAGAACAAGTTATATCTCATTCTATGATCTTACTAGAATATTTGATTACATATTTTGTAGTTAAGAAGCACCAACTTATGAATTATTCAATATAGTTTCTTATATATTTCATCTGTATATAGACATTCTGAAATATCACAATGAAATTTACACTTTTTCTCATTCCCTGGTTTATACACAACCTCAAGACTGAAAAAGACATACTTGGACACTTGATTAAAATATCTAACACTTCAAAAGATAAAATACTAGCATGAAAACTTCAGCTGCCTACTTCAAATTTGACCAGTGCGAGTAAGCAGCATGAGGCAGGGGTAGGCGCTGGAGCAACTGAGCTCAACGGTTAGACAGTGGGAAGCAGTAATAATTGGGAAACGTGGCCTGTTGGTATAGTTCTCTTACCCGAGCACTGAAGATGATGGAGAATTTAATCTAACCTGGGTTACATGTGGAAATTGTGCCAGAACGTTTTTTGAAAAGAAAAAAAGAAGAGAACAGAAATCTACATATTGTGCCTAAATTTACAAAAACTAGGTCACTTAAGTCTCACTAAAATTAAATTGTCACTGAAGTTGCTGGGGCCCAAATGCTCCTTGGAAGTGGTGCATTCCCTAAGATTTCTCCAAGTCACTTTAGGAGTCCTTATGCCCTTCAGGACCTCCTTGGATTTTCATTTGAGCTTCACTAAGACTGTATAAAAAAAATGTTACAGTTGTCAGATGAGCAGCTGAGAGATAGTCCTGCAACACTGAGCAGGGCTAACCCACAGTGTCTGTAGTCAGAAGTGATGAATAAGTCATGTCTCAAGACAAAGATAGGTTGACATCTGACCTTTTTCTATACATGCTCTTGAAGGTCGGTGAGGTCTCACCACAGTTGCACAGAGATGAATTTCATCTCAATGGAGAGAGTGCACAGTGACTGCAAATACCCTTTGGTCTCACACAGGACAGCAGGGGTGGAGGGGACACTGGGATGCTTTCACATTGATTCTTTTTAAGCAAGAGACACAGGGAATTCATGGTGGCTGTGAAGAATAAAATGTCCCCAAGGCTCTCGTATTCTGTTAATAGGCCACAAGATTGGTCTGAAAATACTGTCTCCTTTCTTTTTCTTTTGTCTTTTTTTTTTTCTGGTGAGCCTTTAAAAAACATGATTGAATGCTGTTCTTCAAGGGAATATTTAAGTTCTTATTTATCTACTTTTGTGTCACTTCTAGATCCGTCATGAGAAAGCCTCATAAAATTTCCCTTTCTATGTGTTTGTTTGCAAGTATAATATTTCCTCAAGGTGAGTGACATCAGCCAGACTATAGGGTCCTCTATAAAGACATAGAAGACAATGATAAACACTGCGCAGCCACAAACACAGCTCTAACCAGACTGCAGCAGGGAGCTCCAGAAAGCCTGGGTGAGGGGAGGGTGCAGAAAGGAGGTGGACACTGTTATCATAAACCCCTTGCCAGAGCTACTTGGTGCCAGAACCACGGAGGTAGTTTCTTCTGTCGTTGTGGGGGAAAGGATAAAAAGGGACTACAGAAATTCTGTCCCACCTGGGAGCACTAGCAGCCTTCCTCAGTAAGGTCTCTCATAATCCTTACAAGTTCTGAGCCCAAGTGATAGATCCATCTACAGCCCTTGCCTTTCAGAGAACCTACTACTATAGCCACTCCCCAGGGGTGCAGCCCCTGCTGTGCTGAATCTTTCCCTCAGTAGCCTGAATGTCTGTTGCACCTCACCCTAGAGATAAGGATAACACTGGGCCTCACCATGAGCTGCAGGTGTGATCTGCCATCACTGGGTCGGTCCTAAGTGGTGTTTCTGTTTCTATGCTCTACTCTCTGGGGACAGAGACCCAGTAGCAATGTACCATTTATGAGTATACCCTGGTTTGTATGCTCAGATGTCTGTTGATCCTGTACTTCTAAAGCTCCAGTACCTGCCTTATCTTACTTTACCAGGGCCTGAACGATCCTGGCACATCCTACAGACCCAGATACATGTAACATGAGCCATCTCTATATGTTCATGTCTTGGTTGTTGGTGCCAGCAGCATAGCAAGTGCATCCATACAGCAGGCCCCCAAATGCTACCATAACAGCCTCCTGCCCTTGAGCCTAGGGCATTGTTCTTCATTCTTGTACCTTCGCTACTGCTAAGAGCTCTTCTAGATCCAGAGTCCCAGTGCCACCTTGACTACATGCATGACGGTGCCTGACCTGGCATAAAATAGAACCTATTCAGCTCAATCATCTGTCACTGAAGGAAAATAAGAGAGGTGCCAGAAGTCTAACTGCCACTTCTGCAACTACCTGCAGCATTAGCTACTATGAACCCACAGTTTTTGATGGCTAAGCTCAACTGGCAGATTTTCGTGAAACTGAACAGTCATATCTACATTGGAATAGGTGATGCTATATTGTATCTGCTACATTTATAGACTACAAATGAAAGCACATTACCATCAAAATGATTCTAAAAGGCTTCTTCCAGATTTCCACTAATCCAACAAGAAGGGTCAGCAACTTCTGTCTACTGATTAGGTGCAAATGTCTGCCTTTGACTCTTTCAGCTGCTTGTTGGATGTTTCAGAGGACAGTCATGATAGGTCCTTTTTGTGAGTGCTCCATAGCCTCAGTAATAGTGTCAGGTCTTAGGACCTCCACTTGAGCTGGATCCCACTTTGGGTCTGTCAGTGGACCTTTTTCCCTCAGGCTCCTCTTTATTTCCATTCCTGAGGGTTTTTTTTTTTTTTTTTTTTTTTCAGACAGGAACAATTATGGGTCAGAGTTTTGACTGTGGGATGGCAACCCCATCTCTCACTTGATGCCTTATCTTTCTGCTGGAGGTGAGCTCTACAATTCCTTCTCTCCAATGTAGGCCATTTCATCTAATGTCCCTCTCTTTGAGTCCTGAGAGTCTCTCACCTCCCAGGTCTCCGGTACATTCTGGAGGGTCCCCCCAACCTCCTACCTCCCAAGGTTGCCTGTTTTCATTCTTTCTGATGGCCTTCAGGGATTTCAGTCATTTTCCCCCATCCACTACCCAATCATGTTCCCCTTTCTACACACCTCCATCCCCTTTCCTTCCTAGGTCCCTCGTTCCACCCCCTTGTGGTTGCTTTCTTCTCTCTCCCAAGTGGACTGAGCCATTCTTACTTGGGCCCTTAATCATGTTGACCTTTTGAGTTCTGTGGGTTGTATTATGGTTATTTGGCACTTATTTTTGGCTAATATCCACTTATTAGTGAGTACATACCCTGCATGTCCTTCTGGGTCTGAGTTACTTCATTCAGGATGATATTTTCTAGTTCCATCCATTTGCCTGTAAAACTCAGGATGCTCCTGTTCTTAATAGCTGAGTAGTATTTCATTGTGTAAATGAACCACATTTTCTATACCCATTCTTCTGTTGTGGGACATCTGGGTTGTTTCCAGCTTCTGACTATCACAAACAAGGCTGCTATGAACATAATGGAACATGTGCTCCTGTGGCATGATAGGGCATCTTTTGGGTATATTCTCAAGAGTGGTATTTCTGGGTCTTTAGGTAGATTTATTTCCAGTTTTCTGAGGAAGCTCCAGATTGATTTTCAGAGTGGTTGTACCAGTTTGCAATCCCACCAGCAATGGAGGAGTGTTTCTTTTTCTCCATATCCTCACCAACATGTGTTGTCACTTGAGGTTTTGATCTTGGCCATTCTGATTTGTGCAAAGTGAAAATCTCAGGGTTGTTTTGATTTGCATTTCTCAGAGGAGGATGACTCTGTAAGAGGACCAGCAGTCTCAATTTACCCTGAGATCTCTCAGAGACTGGAACACCAACTAGGCAGCATATAACTGTTGATATGAGGCCCCCAACACATATACAGCAGAGGAGTGCCTGGTCTGGGTGTAGTCAGAGAAGATACACCTCAAGAGACTCCAGGTTGTATGGAGTTAAGAGGTCTGCTGGGGTTGGGGTGGAGGTGAGGATGTCCTCATGGAAACAGAGGAGTGGGGAGGAAGTATGGGATGTGGTATGGGGGTGTACTAGGATAGGAATAAAATCTAGAGTTTAAAATAAATAAATAAATAAATAAATAAATAAATGATTCTGAAATGGTTGGAAGTATAGAAACCAATTCAGTGGCACTAGAATCAAATAAGATATCATAATCCACCGAAGGAACATAGTGATGTTTTTGTAAATGACTTTAAAGAAATACAAATATATCAGTTACCTGAAAAGGATCCCAAAGTAATTAAACTATCTCAAGATAATGAAACCATAGAAACACAATAAAATGAAGAAATGTATGGAAAATTTCAAGAAAATGATAAAAATCATTTAAAATTCAGGAATTCTTTTTTTTTTTAAACTTTTATTGCATAATAATGAGAAAAGTTACACGATTTCAATTTATCTGCGTTTGCTAACAAAAATTCAGGAATTCTAAGGTTGAATATTTTTGAATGAAAAATTGCAATAGAGGCCCCAACATGGACTCAGTCAAACTAAGGAAATGATTGTAACAGGGATTTGAAACGCATATATGAAGGAACAATAGGCGAAAATGTCCCATCCTTGGGAGAGTTATTGATACCCTTATTCACAAACCTCAAAGTTTCAAATAGATTCAGTTCTATTTGAGCATGGTATAGATGATAAAAAAAAATCACCTTTTTCCATTGACAAGTTAAATCTAAGCACAGCTTACCTTTTTCTGAATAAAATTATGCCACTTCTAGAAATTTCAGAGATATCCAAAGATATCACTAATGGGTAGAGTCCCAAATAAATCAATCTTAGAAATCAGAGAACAGAATCGCACTGCCACAGACTGAGAGAAGGTGAGGACATCGGATGTTATAACTTTCAGCTATTAAAACACAGTGCTAGGGTAGCTCAGTGGTAGAGTGCCTATCTAACATGATTCAAGGTCTTAGTTGCCATCTGTAGGCTGTCCAAATAGGAACAAAACAAGAATCCCTTTGGTATAATTTAGAGTCCCTAGATCTAATGTAGAACATTGTAAGAATAGCTAACGATGTCCAATATATTTGAAATGTACTGAGTGAGCAGAAGTTAGGTGTTACACACACTAAGGCAACTATGTAAGGTGATGGATATGTTGTCGCTTTGTAAGAATCATGAGACAAAGTTTACTTAAATAGAGATATCACAATTTGCATGATATAGCCATAGACTCAAAACTTTGCAGTCATGTGTCAATTAGGCTGGACAAATGTCTTGAACATACATTTAGTAGGTAAAAGTTTTTATTTTAAGAAATCCTTTTCATCTGACCATTCATTGCAACCTCTCTCTCTCTCTCTCTCTCTCTCTCTCTC
>JADRCD010110634.1:0-11107 GCA_019843815.1 Montemys delectorum
GTTCTGATAGGGAAGATTCCAGATGCACCTGAGAATGTGGTCCTGGCAACTTGCTACCATGGGGCTAGAGGGCTATATGTTATTAGGGATGAGTAAGATGGGCCTCAGATGGATGGTGTGGAGTAAAGTGGAAAGTTCCCAAGAATAACTTGGTTGATATCTGGCTTTGTTTCTGTGTCAACTTCAACCTCAATTCTCTATTTTGACACTAGTTGAGAATATCTGCCATGAATTCTTTCTTACCTATAATCCAGTGACAGAAAACGAACTCAGAAGAAGCCTCAAACCTAACAAATGTTTATATGCCGAATCAGTTTGTGTTGGCTTTGTCATTCACAGAAACACAGCCAAGGGCTTAAAAGGTGCCTTATAAAATGCCAAAGTGAGGATCACATTAGAAATAGTTCAAATAGGACACAAAGGGTAAAAGAATATGGTAATAGTTTATACCAGAAAGGACCTAATTTCCTCTTTGGCCCTTGACATTGTCCTAGACAGGTAAACAATACCAGCTTTTGCTACAAACTTTCTTCACTCCAGTCTTCTATGGGCTCAACTCTGGGACGGTGACAAATGCATTAGATTTTCTGAGACCTTCAGAGATCTGGCAGAATAAAATATTGCCAGATTACATTTGTTTCCTTAATGAACAAAAATGAGAATCCTTTTGTTCCTGTGCCATTTGTTGGAGATGAATAGTTTAAAATCCTAGAAAACATTTTAATTCGAAAAAATCCATGTATCTTATTGTCATGAAACCATTCATTGATGCCCATCTTGATGAGAATGAACCGAACACACTAGTTTCATGTTATACTGTAAGTGTAGGATTAAAAATGGGTAACTGATACACATAAATTTCTCATCTATTTTGGAATATGCATTAGTGTTTCTAAGAAACAACAGAAACCACAATATTACTTTTTGTTTTCTTTTAATAAAATGAAACTTTTTGTGTTACTAACTGCAATCTTATGGGAAAAATACATCAAGGAAAATGAATATGTCATCTACCTATTCCAAACTATTTAAGGCATTTTGAAATAAACCTTACTGTGTGTATAACACTGGGCCAAATCACAAACTTAAATTTTATATGAGTTATTAATGTCAAGCTTTGTATACTAGAACATGAGTAACTTTTGACTAAATGTGTGAATATGGATTCATAAAAGAAGACATAACCAAGGAATTTGAAAACTTTATTGAAAGAATAAAAAAGAAACATAAAAAGTAGCATATTATAATGAGCTATATAATGAACACTTCTAAAGACAAACAGGCAATACAACACTGTAACTTGAAAAAGTTCAAACATCTGCAGTTGAGGGAATGAATTACTGCATTTGGGGACAATATATTATGTGAACAGTTTTTACTTGTAAAATATTTTGGTCCTTACTTAAGTTTTTAATTGTTGCGCAGGGCAAAGAAATTCTTACATTGCTATTTTCTGCCCAAGACAAATGTTTCCACTTTCTACAATCCAGATCATTGATAGCTGAAGCTATAAGTTATCCATTTAAAATTACACAAAGGGATAACCTAGCTCATTATGGTAAAGCAAAGTAAGTCATGCAGGAAGCTGAGACAGGAGAATCAAATCATTTAAGGCCATGGAATTTGGACTAGTTAACACAATATAGTGAGTGGAACCTCACTTTCTTAAAAATGGACTTCATTTTAATTAGTGTAATTTGGGGAGTAAATGGCTCATTTTATAACTGAAGCAACAGCTAAGGTAATGATAAGAAACTTATTTTGAGAAGGTTATCCCCAGCATCTAATGAAATGATGGTCATATCATCCACTCAACTGCTAGACACAAAAGACACAGCAAGACAACAATTTGGTTTCCATCATTAACAGACAGCATCTGTATACAGAAATAAAGCTTTGGAACCATGTAGTTCTATGACAAAGTATTAAGGTTGTACGTGTGCGGGAGAAAAAGCTCAATTCTTCTAGGTCTTCCTACAGAGGTATTTTTTTTTTTAAAGTAACACAATGTAGAAGAGTGCTAGTGAGGATTCTTGTAGTATCTATGCAGAGTGGCAACTTATTTCAGACCAAAGCACTTTTCATTTTTTAGGTACAGTATAATTGAGGAAGGGCTCTCTATAAATATAATTTTTCTTTGGGATGATCTAGATTTTTAATTCCAGTGAGTAATTTTACTTACAGGCAAGGTAGAGGGGCTAGACATGCTAAATTCATCAAACCTAAATCCCAATTTATTTTAGCATGAGTCACATACACTCGGTATACTTAATTCTCTCCTTCCTTTTAATGATTGAAATACAGCCACTATGTTTAAGCTTCAGCATGGGACCAAGTGGCTGTGGGCATGTACATGTTATAAATTCATTGGTTATCTTTTGTGATGTATCAGGGCTCATCCCTACTAGTTTATGGCTGATAGTTCCAGACTTAAAATCTTATCGCTTGGCTAGCCATGGTGTTAGAGCGTTTGGATAGCACACAAAGCCCTGGGCTGTATTCCCAGCACCACACACAAAATTTCATCTTTCTATTGTCCTTATGAAAATGCATTTTTCTGACTTAGAGACTCACAAGGAAACATGTCCACGTAAAGATGCTGGTTAAATAGTGAAATTATGGGGGTAATAAGGCTGAAGTGGGTATTTCTAACTATAAAATGAATGTATGCTTACATTTTCTATTGGCTAAAATCAGCTGCTCAGATTGTCAAGATGTTTGTTGTATAGCCATACAACAAACTGACTTAGTGATCAGGAGCTGAGGGGAAAATCAAAGTAATTTTTAGCCAACTGGCCCTGAGCTATGGGATACACATAAGGCTTGGGTTGTTTGTGGCTTTGGTCTATATTCCCTCTCTCTCTCTCTCTCTCTCTCTCTCTCCCTCTGTCTCTCTCTCTCTCTCTCTCTCTCTCTCTCTCTCTCTCTTCCCCTTTTTCCTTTTGCAGTCCTGGGGATGGAACCCAGGGCCTTGTTCATCCAGGTTGTACTAATGAGCTATGGCTGCAGATCTAGTTATATGTCTCCAAGAGCAGTGTATGAAAAGCAACATTTCACAACAACTACCCTTAGCCGAGGATGGGGTCCTTCTTTAGTGTGAAAGACACCTGCCTCAAGATGGGAAGGATTCAAAGTGCCAGTGAGGATCTGTCCCTTAACCTTTCAAACTTCCAACTTTGCTAAGTAAGCCTCAGTGCCTTGGAGGACAAGGAGGAGGCTCCTTGGCTATCTGCAAATGTGGAGTGAAAACTGGCAGAGTAGGTTGGATTGACATCGTCTTCCAGTGTCCATCTTATGTAAGATTTGGGCTGGTTCACTTCTGTTTACTTAAAACATTAACAATTGATAGAAGTTTTAACTACAGAGGATGAAATCTATTTTAGTTAGATTTGAGAGTAACTAGCTTTTAATGTACAGAGTAGTTTTTCTGCTTTCTACAATTGGAAAAAATAAAATCTCTACGGGGAACCTTATCCATTATGTGGTACAAGCACACACATGCGCGCGCGTGTGCATGTGCGTGTGTGTGTGTGTGTGTGTGTGTGTGTGTGTGTGTGTGTGTGTTTACAGTGGGAGTTAGTTCAAAAAGCGAATAATTTTTGCTAGTAGCCTTACGAAAAGAAGTGCTTTGTATTCTCACTCAGTGCCGTTAGGAGGATCTGGCATTTGTTTGCAGTCTGGGCTTCTGGTGAGCCGTAGCAAGCTAGCGAGTCTCCACAACACACTACTGCAACACTATGCTTTCGCTAATTCTTAGAGCCTCAGAAAGCACTCTCACTAACCTTCCTCTAATTAGCACAGACTTCTTATATTGTCAAAAGCTCCAAGGATTGCTTTCATGGACTATGTACATAAGTGCAAAAAAAAAAAAGGTGGGTCTCACACATTCGCACCCTAACTGAGACAGTTGGGTAACTGCAGCATATGTCTCTTCAACACTGTTCAGGGGCTCTTCTATAGTATCTTTATGTGTGGCTTCACAAACATGAGTTAATCTCAAAATGTTTACTTATGCTTTAACCCTCACATATAGTTTTTGTGAATAAATCCAGAAAATAGAATCTTTTTATAACTACAGATACTACATGAATGGTCATTTTGAATAAAGTTGTGAAAAAAGGCCTGGTAATATCTATGTCAAGCTTGTTCTGCTGTCAAAATACTGTAGAATAACCCTATCAACACAACAAATTCTTTAAACTATAAAGTCCAATTCTGGAATCCATGTGTTATCAGCCTTTTTTTTTTTTAAATCAAAAGTTATATGAGGACACAAATTCAGCTTTCATATGGAACACAGGGCTTCAAAAACATCATCAATTTTCTGAGTTTGTAGCTGTATCCTCAATATGTTTGCACTGTCATGAAGCACATATAGCTTACACATCAAAGTTTTACATGCATAAATGTCTAAAGGTAGCCATGTTGTAGTTTTGTTGCCAAAGCAACAACTAAATATATTTAGCCGACATCTATCATTTGTGTACAACGCTAAATTTGTTCTTGAACTGTGAGTTGTAGAGGGTAGTTATGGACTGTGTCTATAGTGAATTATGCTATGGGGTCAGTTTAGAGCCGACAGAGATGGTCTTACTATATGTGGTAAAAACTTACACTCTCCTTCAAAGCTAAACTCATTGGTTACTTACATATAAAAATGTAGTACAATTAAAACCTTAAAAATTAACAAGAAAAACTAAAACATGGTATTTGTAATTATAGTTACAGTTTGATTAGACTATCTGCAAAACTTTCAAAAAAAAACCCACTAAACTCTCTTATCTGCTATTTTATTCTACTACCTCTGACAGGCTCTGGTAAAATTAGGCCACTATCTTACTAAATCTATAAATCAAAATTTGGGATCAAATCCATCAAACGAATAGAATCAAATCAGAACCCCCCCCCCAATTTTACTTATTTCCATTTCAGTGAAATGTAGAAGAGCTTTTTTTTTTTTTATTTTTTTAAGGCAGAGAGAGAACTATGTTACCAATCATTCTGCATGCCACAGCCTATCCTACGGACTGCCAGATCTTAGAAAACCTTGGCTGCATTTCACCTAAGGGCATCCTTACCAACACTCACCAAAGAGGAGGAAGAGAACCAGCTGGCATTCCAAATAGCGCATGAGCGGCCTCAGCTGCCTCTATCATTTCCTACAATGTACTATAGCTGCCGTTCCTTCTTTATATAGCACTTCACTGCTTATGCTCTTTAAAGTGAACCCAAGTACAAAACACTAAGTTCATTTGGTTCCTGCTGATAGTTGAGAGCAGGTCCTGGTTTCTTCTTGAACTGGAGATCAGGGGAGTTGAGGGTTCCATGAGTGGGCACAGCCGAGGGGCATAGGACAACACTTTTGGCAAGATCCAAGTGTTTTAGTATGCTCAGAGATGGATGAGAGAGCAAGACTGATGGAATAGCAAGCAGACTGCTTTCGTGACTAGATGAAAATTGAAGATTAATCTAGAAAACTTAAATGAGAAGCAATAGCTAGGTGTGGATTCATGCTCCAATTTCAAAAGTAAACACTATTTAAATAGCAGTTGTATGAATCCATTTGATTTAAGTCTAGTCCCTACTCATTGCGATCTCATAGTGGTTTTTGTAAAAACTGAAACTAAGCTCTTCTTAAATGACAAGTTTAGATTGCTTATTTGTAGATTTGACACATTTTATCCAACTTTCAGTGTTCTTGCAAATTTTGGCAAAAGGCTGAGAAGATGGACAAAGCCGATAATATTGGAGAAATAAAAATAAAGGCCATGGTAAAACACAAAAGACTAAAAAATGCTAACTAGAAATCACAACTGATTAGAATTTGGTTTATATACAAATAATTGGGTAAATTTTTGTTTAGAGTCACTGATTTGTTGTGACTGGTCTTGTTAACTCAATTTATAGTCAAATGACTTGTCTTTTCTTCAATAAGATCATTTTAGTCATTGTACAACTAGAGTGCTATCTTAAAGTTTCATTTCCCTCAAAACTCCATTAAATTTGATCAAAATGTCGAGTTTTGAGCTTGCTTTCTTAAACTTCACGTACATTGCAACTTTCAAAATTTATATTATAGAAACTCATCGCACCAAAAGACCCTGAATGTTCCCACTGAATCTCCTCCTAAATATAAGTCAACATTAATAACTTCCAGTGCTTAGAGCAACATGAGAACAACTCTACTCTAAGTTTATCATCTACACATATCTTGGTCAAAAGTTTAAGAAGTTAAAATGAGATAGTATGTTGCACCAAACTGTCAAACTACAAAAATTTCATTTTGCACAAAACATTCCCATTTCCATTAATAACTACATCTAGACTAGCTCCGGTACATTCTTCCTGGAATTACAATGTTAGAAAACAGAAATATAGTGGTTCAAAGAGCCTACAGGTAAAAGGACAGACAACTCCCAATCTCTTAACTTCAGGCAATAGTTAACAAAGGGCAGAGGCCCAATATAAAAAACAAGACTATTTAGAAATCACTGGTAACCAGGATTCACCTGGATAATTAAGATCAATGGAATTTCAACCACCAGAGGTAATTTTGCTTTTTTAAAATTCTGAGCCAATCTGATCTGCTCTGAGTAGGAGTCTCCAATGTTCCAAAGAAAGATGTAAAAAGGGAGAACAATTGGTTCCCACAATGGCCAGGCAGCCTTAGGCAAGTCACACAGTCTGCCTCTCTGTTTTACCAACTGTGGAAAAGGCAATAAAGTCTTTGCCAAAGCCACTGTTCTGCAAATCAATCCAACTACCTGTCTTATGGTATCCTAGTTTCTCTTTCCTCCCGATTTTCACGAAGAAAAACAATTGTTATACATACAACAATTTGATTTTATGCTTTCCAGTGGGATAATATATATTGAGTACAAAATATTCAATTTACTTAGGCTTTTGGAAAACACGTTTCCTCCCTCTTCTAACAATAGTAATCTTAATAACTGTGTAGAGTAGAAGATGTACACTTTACATCACAGAAATAGATGCATTACTATATTTGTAGATTATATCCTAAGTACTAATAAGAAGAACTCATATCACACCTCCATGGGCTATTGCTATTCTCTATTAACCAAAGGATGCTAAAACTAATTTTGAAACACACACAAAGGCAAGTAAGTTCAGACGTGACAAAAACAGGTTGGTTCTGAGACAAAACTGAACAAATCATCACTCCCCCCCCCCCAACCCTCTGATGTTAAAGTTTTAGCAGAGAAACACCTGTCAATATAGCACAAATGCTTGCTACTTCACTGCTGCTTTTAGAAAAACTGGGAACTCAGCTAAACTAAACTGAAAGACAATTTCAGAAACCCTTTCTAGTTCTTTTGCACATTCTAAGTTATTTTAAATCTCTCCCTGCCCCCATGCCTGCCATTTCCCTAAACCTGTACTCAGCCTCCTTCTGTGATCAATAGACAAGATGGTCCATTTGGGGAGGCAAAGCCTCATTTGGAAACAATTTTCTTTCACCTGGACTGACTTTTGCTAGACTGCATCTTACTTATTATTCAAAGAATAGTCAAAAGATCATGAGTCATTTGCATTTGGAAAAAAGGTTACAATGCAAAGGTTTTACGCACATTTCTGCCAGTACATAAAAACTGTCTCCACGCCCACATCTCTCTGCTTGATTTTCAACCTATGATTAGCATACCTTTAAACTAGTAAGTACCAGTTTCTCAGCTGAAGATGACAAATGGCTCAAATTTAGACACTCAAGCTGAGAGATAGGATTCCTGTAATGCAATAAAAGCAGTGGCTACTCTTCATAATTTTTATATATGCTAAGAAATTTATTGGAATGTGAACACTTGATTCTCAAATTATTTAAGAGGAATGGCTTGAGGTTAACATTTGAACTTTCCTGTCACATGTAGGGAAGTATTTTTCTCTTTTGAAAATTTAGTATATTATTGACTATGCAATGTCAGATGTACAGGTAAAATTCTACACATGAACAGATCGTGTGCACAATCAGAAGTGAAGCCTTTAAAATGTGGGCCTCCAGAAACTTACAGAGAGGTTTTAAAGAGGGCATATTACCATGAACCTGTTATATTTTTCAATCACATATAGTTTCCCACTTATCACATTCTAATTGAAATCAAACACCACGCATAAACAAGAAAACACTACAGCAAGGAAAAGCTATGCAGAGCCCAATTTAATACAATATACCAATGGAGGAAAATGGTATGGGAAATATCAGTTACATTCTACATCAATCCTATAGAGTATCTTGTAAACAAAATAGTAAGGTAACACTTCGAAAACAGAATTTATCCACCAAGAGTGTACAGTAAGCCTACAGTACACTGTGGAAGTTCATGTAGCATAACTAATTACTGGAAAAAAGTCACAACATTTTAGTTATATTCAATGTGGTAATTCATATCAGATGGAAAATTCATGTAATATGGATCTGATAGTTCACATATACATGACAAAGCTGTATGGTTGTATTCTGTATGCTAATTCAGATACAATTAATCCATATAAGGTAACACACAGTGGTTAATTTTCTATTTGCTTTAACATCTCCACACATTTTTAAAATTCAAAATTGTCAACAGGTATATGTGCTTTAATATATTGACTGCACCATGCTTATTGTCGTGTTGGTACAAGAGGACATACGAGAATACATATAGAAAGGCCACATGGAGTCTCTTGTTGAGAGATTCTGATACTCTGTAACTCTGCTGCTCAATATTTCAACTGAAATAGAAAACAAAACAAGAGTGTCAGTCAGTAAGAAACACTGAAGGGTTATTGAACAAGGTGTCAGGAGACCTGACACAAGTTCTTATTCTACTTCCATATATGAACTAACAAGCTAAGATATTTCCCACTCTGAATTTCAGACCCTCTATGACAGTGGGCTAATATAAATAATCATTAAACAGACACACTGTGGGGATAGTCTATGGGAGGTTCCAATGGTGGGTCATATTTAAGGTATTATCTATATAATGCCAAAATTTTTGCTCATCACCTAAATATCGGTTCATCTCATTCAAAAGACATGTACCTTCAAAATGTACTTAATACCAAACACTTTGAAAAGGTCCAATAGTAAACAAAATGTTACACTTTTATCTGAATATCTTCCACCCTTGCAGAAATATCCTGAATAAGTCATACAGTATTATACAAAGGGACAGCTTTGATATTTGAAGAAAGCTGTTACATGGGAATATGATTACTCTCTGCCAAATACCTCATTTCCCAAAGGAATCAAGTAGAAAGAAATCATTCATCCCAACGTATTTTATGTTAATTATGTTTCAATTTTCTTAACCTTGCTGTGTAGTACCCTAAGAGAACTTAGCAAGCATTGGACAAACCTCCACTGACATGTTTTCCCATGTTGCTACTAGTCCAAATAACACCTGCGAAAATGATTCTCACTTCTAGCTCCTTCAGTTTTTCCACCTTGTTGGAAAACATTCCTTATGAATGGGGGACTCTGCTTATCCAGTGTACAATAGCTGTGTGGGCTTTGTCTGAAACAGTATTAGGGACCTATTGCGGGGAGATGGGCAACTAGGGCAGCAGCAAGCATATCAGCTGCCTCCTTCAACCAAATTCGAGACTGCAGGGGGGAGACATTCAAGCTTGCTACACTGACAATGCAATTCCAAACAATTCCCCATGTTAGGTATCTAGGGTTCTTACATGTATTCAACAAACATGTTCCACGTGAATAACCCCTTGGATTTACGTGTGTGCTACTAATGGTCCCTGATCTAGGCAAAGTAGAGGTTAGGGGTTAAGGGTGGGAAAGGTATAAAAATAATCATTAGATCATTAAATTATTTTGTATTTCATTCAAACTTCAAAACAGCTGGAGCAGCTCTACTTGACATACATGCAATGCAGCACCTTGCAGCATACAGAAAGAGTCCACCTTCATATACTGACTCAGGAAGAAGAAACATAGCATTCACTGTCTTTAAAATAATCTTATCAGCTAAATTCTAACAAAATGACTTTGTTTTGCTTCAACAAAAAAATAAAGCTTAAGTTTAAGAATTAAGCTGTGTATCTTTGTACATGCCTTTGACCCCAGTACTTGGAAGGCAGAAGCAGCAACATCGCTGAGGTTTTAGGGCACTCTGGTCTACAGAGTGAGTTCTAGGACAGCCAGTGCTACACAGAGAAACCTTGTCTTGAAAAGAACAAAATGGAATCTCAAAGAATTAAAATTCAAATGTGATTTTGGCTAAAAAAAAAAAAAAATCTTGCCCCTTTGAAAATAGAAAAACATTGTTGAGTATGTAAAGTCATTAGAAAAATACAAGAACAGCTGTTATCTCCACATCAAAAAATTCATCTCTTGTCTCTCATAGTTCAGTTTGGAAACTTTTGAATGCACAGTCTAACTCAAGTTATAAGCAATGTCTTTAAATGAAAATGTACTCAAACCTTAGCAAATGTAACTGTGTAAATAAAAGATACAACCTATGAATAACATTTATTAATATTTAAAAAAACTTACTGTTCAATTGGTAACTTCTACATCTGTGAAACAAACATACTCCTATTCAGCTCATCTACTAAAAATTGGGCCATCTACAGTAGTAAAAAAAGATTATAGATTACAATGGTGTCTCAGGAGAATTCTGTTTATTTTGCTCATTGCTTGAGCCTGGTGCATCAATAACAATGATCGGCTTCACAGAAAACTTTAGGTTTACTATTTCCACTGTGTCAGCTTTGCAGGGCACAGGCCAGAGTATGGTTTATTCACTGAATGATTACTGTGTGCACCATGGTTCTCATGCTTGAAACTTAAGCAGCTGACCAGGGGCAAGCCATAACTTTAATGAGGCAGAACCGGCAGCACAGTATTCAGTAGCTACTGTACTAATTACCTTACAACATCAAAATTCTCTAAATATTGGTCATCTGCCTGTGACTCTGCCTGAAAAAAAAAACTAAGCCAAATGAAAATCAAAACAACACAAGCACATCTAATGTCTCCATGAGAAGGGATTTCTGATATAATCACTGGGTAAAAATAAGGATGTGCATTCCTTGGAAAGAAATGTAATATCCTGCTCCCCCCCCCCTGCCCCGTGAGTGGAACTGC
>JADRCD010110644.1:0-11941 GCA_019843815.1 Montemys delectorum
TTTTTTTTTTTTTTTTTTTTTTTTTTTTTTTTTTTTTTTAACCAGCACTCTGTACTGTTATTCTGTGGTTTTTGTTTCTAAACCTACATTTAAGGGACAAACTATAGCAATCATCAGATTGTACCAGAAAATAGTCTAGATTCTAGAGTATTTTCCAGGTTAGATTGAGAAAGTAAGGTGAGATTTCTTCCAGACAAGCAAGAGAAGCAAACCCTGATTTCATCCAGATCCTGAGTTCTACGCCTCAAATGTCTCCATCAATAATCATAACTACAAAGCCTCAAGTAATAGGTAAGAGTCACATTTCAGAATGGTCCCTTGATGTCCTAGAGTGTAACAGGTAAGAGTCACATTTTCAGAATGGTCCCTTGATGTCTTAGAGTGTAACAGGTAAGAGTCACATTTTTAGAATGGTCCTTTGATGCGTTAAAGTGGGAAACCAGGAATCCAGGAACTAGGCCAGGAATCTAGCTTGAAAGAGGGAAGGGGAGGTATGGATTCAGCCTGATCGCCTTTCACTCTGAGCTCCAGGAACTGGGACCACTTTGTCTCAATATGTGTATCATCAGAAGCTAATGCAACCTGTTTCACTTGATTAGTCTTTGCATAACATTTGCTTAATATATGCATAACCAAAATAACCAGATATGCTGATTGAATCCCCCTCATTTGTGTAGAAGTCATGAGTAGTGAGATGAGCAGGCAAGAGCTTCCATTGCAATATGTGAATCCAGACTTGGTCCCATCCCTACACACCCAGATGACCTTGAGGTATGGAGGCAGTTGAACTCCTTTCTGGTATTAGTTTCCTAATCAGTAATGAGTCTGGAATAAATGATCAATAAAATGTTCCCTTCCAAAAGCAAAATTATGTGATTAAGCAATTATGTAATGGACCTTTAATGAATTTAATTTTTTTCCCTTTCCTGTGGAATATCAATTCTCAGTTTCACAATCTACTAGTAGAATCATGACAGAGGCTGACCGATTTAACTCTGCCATCTGATCCCTCTGCAGCCTTGGCTGGGCCTCTTCTCAGTGACCCTGGGAGAAAATTAAAGGGAGTGCTATGTGTCGGCAGAGTCCTAAAGCACCCATGGTCAGAAAAGGGACGGGGAGGGGGGTGTGGGCTTATCCTCTGAAATTGTCAGTAATATTCCAGCTCAAGATCACTGTCATTGCAACTCCCAGCCAGTCAAGGATCTTCTCCCTGGCAAAGATTTTGAAAGAAATAAAATAAAATAATAGAAAATAAAACAAAATATAAAACCAAACAAACAAGGGAGGAGAGAAAATGACTGCATTTGAAGTAAAATCATGAAACTGAGGGAAAATGTTTTCAGAGCATTCTACTATGTACCAGCAACTCCTTAAAATAATAGCAAACAGTTTAGATCCATTATTTAGTTTCCGTGGGAAACAAACAAGTTTGAGTAGAATAGTAATAGTGAATTTAGCTCTCTGTCTTCATTCATCTTCTATGTCCATGCATTTTTAAGACAGAAAAGCATTTTCCCAATCCTAGGTGGAGCAAGAAAGAGAAAGGGAGGTAATCAGACTAGCCAGGCACCCTGGTGCATCCACAGAGAGGGGATCAAGCTGGATGTAATGATGGTTACAGTAGTTGAGCACTGTCTTAGGGCAGAAAGAAATTCCTGGCCATTTCCGGGTAAGACTAATCTGTAACTAATGCTTGGAGACTAGGGGTTTGCAAAGCACTATGAGTATATCAGAAGATGGAGGCGTTTTTTAATTTGTGTTCTGCTATCTCAAATGGAGCACCAGCCCCACCCAGTCCTGTTGCCTCCTGGAAAGCAGAGGAGACAGGCTGGATGAATCTTTACTGTCTGAGGCAGAGATGCTGGAGCACCTGACTGTGGGCTCACACTGTCTGACCACACTTCCTCACTTAAGAATAGAAATGACTTCACAAATCCAAAATAGCAGTAGCCGTGAAACCAAACAGTGAAGTTCGGGCAATAGGAGCCAAATCAAGAAATGAAAGGAAGTTAAGATGAAAATGTAAAAATCTCAAGCAGCATCTGGGGTGGGATTCCTGTGTTCTCATGGTTCTCTGCTGAGGTCAACTGAGGCATGAGAGCTGCAATGTCTCAGAATACTTTTGTTCTAATGAGACAGCGGGGGAAATTGTTGTATTTTTTTCTAATAGTCTGCTTTGGCCAATTTATCAAAGCATTTGAATGTATCAGTTTGGGTACTGGGTAGAGTTGTTTATGATTTAGCGGCAGTCAGGGGCACAGGGCACTTAGAATTCTAAAATTCATCCCCTCCTCCAGGTCCCAGGGTCCCACTCTCTGCTGTCTACAGACGTTATCTGTGGGCAAGGAGAGCAAAGCGCTCCGATGCCAGCCGCTCCCATCTCACCTTTCAGGCTCAATTCCTGTCTAGTAATTACTGCCTGCGATTCCAGCTGTAATATGTAGTTACCGGCGAGCACTCATTGGAGGGGTTAGCAGAGTGCGGCTTCCCACCACAGCCTCACAGAAGCTTCATGATAAGGCTTCTTCACCCCACAGCTGTGTGGAGAGGGTTATCTCCCCTCCCCGGCTCTGGTGTGCTGCGTTCAGCCCTGATTGTACAGTGCCCCGCAATCCCTTTCCCACCCTGTTGCACGTAGGAAAGGATCCAAGGCACTAACTCTCCCTAAGAGAGAGAAGGCAGTGCTCAATCAGCAGGAGAGTGAGGCCTATGCTCTGAGGAGTACTCTCAACTTCAGCTTCTAGTTGGAAAGCCTGGTTTTTAACTTGCTCATTCTGTGGTTTGTGCATGCAATCCATGGCACTGACTTGTGAGGCTTATGAGGTATAAACTAAATAACACAAATAAAATAAACCACATAGAAAAAAATATATATATATGTATATATATATATTCAGCACAGCCTTCTGTGTCTTTCGGAAGCTGAGAAGCCATTGATGCTATTGTTCCTATAAGTATTTCTACTGCCATTAGGTTACGATAGTTGACAATTGATAATACATGATGCTTACGACAATACTCAACAGATGACCCCCACAGCCCTTCTCTCTTAAACACACACTGCTCCACTCAGCAGCTCCTGCTTTCACCTGGCCTGGAAGAGCTGAATGAAGGCGCATGACCACAGTTTTGCTTCCTAGCACCTCTTGGGCTCTGCTCATGGGTTGTTGTTTTGTACATGTGTGTCTCTTTGGGTGCTGAAGAAAGAGTACTGTCCTCGCTCGCCTCAGGACCCCTGCTCAGGGTTTATGAGGGGGACCCTCACAGAACTACTGGGAGGATTGATTGGTCAGAGTCTACCAGCTCCATTTGCAAGGCTCCGTTTTAACAGACAGGAGGGTCTGCAGCCTCTAGAAACAGAAGGCTTTCAGGTTTCTACATCGAACCTTGGCATCAGCCCTACAGGAGAGATATGATTAGACCCATTTTATTATGTGGATTGTGCATTACTTTGTGCTAATGCATAAAGGAAAGAGACCAACTTGGCTGATCACCCTGGTGTTTTTAGAGTTCAAATAGCATGATGGTGAGGGTCCCAGGGATGTATCCCATGTGGAGAGGTGGAAAGAGAAGTTGAAAGCAAACTGGTCACATGTAGAACTTGTACTTCTGTGAGAAGTAAAAGGAGACAGGACATTCAGGTTCACCCTCGTATAACAACCCACACTAGCTTTGAACTTCCTATGCAGTTGAGAATGTCCTTGTACTCCTAATCTTCTGGCCTCTACCTCCCGCCAGACATTGCCCACTCCAGGGAGGCAATATTAAGCCATTCCGGAGGTTGGAGTCTCTATGACTTAATCCCCTCTTAAGGTTCCTACTAAGCATTATGTGTTTGGACTTTCCAGCTACTAGAATCACCAACCACATAATTCTTTTGGCTTTATATATTATCTGGCACTGGGTACTCCATTATAGCAGCATAAAATAGACTGAGGCACGTAGTAGAATGGGTGTAATAATATCTTCCTTGGAGGGCCAACAAAAAGGTTGAATGAAAATCCCATTACCTCTCAATGTGAGTTTTAGTGTGAACAAACTACAGTCAAACGGAAGTGATGTGATATTAAGGAGGCAGGGGTTCTTTAGCAACTTTGTCTCATAAACTATCCAAGATGATATGGGCACAATGCCCAGCAGCACATGGAGCAGGAAGCCTTAGTAATCTGCCCTTTTTACTTCCTTTACTAGTCAATCTTCATAATCCATCATTTAGTGGGAAGCTGAGAAGATGGGGTGTGCAAGCATGGGGGCCAGAGTTCAGATCCCCACTGGTCAAGTCAAAAGCTGGGTGTAGTCATGGATACCTTTAAACAACACTTGGAGTAGGAGAAAAGAGGATTGCTGGGGCTTGCTCATTTAAAAAAAAAAAAAAAGCTGTAGGTTCAGTGAGAGACTGTCTCACAAAGGAACAAGGTGGACAAGCCTAAAGCCCTCACACAATGTCTCTTCACATTTGTGCCTGTCTCCTTGGGGCAATCCCTCTCTGCTTAGACACTTTATTCAGTTTCCACTTTTAAAAATCTTCCTTGATGCTTACACTTGCTTCCCACTTGCCTCTCTTTTGCCCTCTTGGGCTCTTCCCTTCCCATTTCCCTTTTCGTCTCTCCACGTGGTCATGGCCAGCCTCTACTTCTCTACTCTCTTTCTCTGCCTCTACTACCCTCTTACGTCCCCTCCCCATGCCTTGAATAAACTCTATTCTATACTAAAAAAACAAAACAAAACAAAACAAAACAAAAGAACAAAAAAACAAAACAAAAAAACCCAAAATCTTTCTTAATACCATATATAAGTTTCCCCAAGGAAAAAATTGTGGCCGTTACCTACCTGCATTTCAGTAGCAACTCTCAAGTCCATGGCTTTGGTGACAGTTTTCTTGTTTGCACTCTTTCTCCTGCTAGACATAGACTCTTAAAGTTCCAGATTTGAAGACTTATTCGTTTTTACAATTATGGCCTCTAGTAAATGGGCTGGCACACAGTAGGCATTTAATCCACATTTGTAGAATAAATTGAGGCTATTGAATAAAACCCATAGACTCCCATTGTTTGCTAAGTCCCTGCTGACTTTTCTAAACACAGATAATGTGAGCTGAATTGTTAGAGTAGCAGCATTTGAGAATCTGGAAAGAAACTCAAGGAAAATTAAGAGCCTGCTTCAAGAGCTATCAGTGAGCTGACTGTCTCTACATGTCCAGGAGGGATTTCAGTGTAGTAAGCTTCATGAAAACTCTGTCCACCTCTCTCTTTCTGAAAACTAACATGTCACCCTTACCAATAGCACATAGAGCAGAGCGTGGCGCCTTCCAGGACCAACCCTATTGGCTGAGAAAGCCTGAAGATAGCTATCCAGGATGCCTACATCTATAAGAGAAGCCCTGTAGGCCTGACACTGTGATGTACTGTTATTGCAGATGCTGTAGGGAGGCACTTGGATAGTAATCCTGGCTAGGTTCATGGGCAACTGAGGAGGAGCTATAGCTTCATGAAAGTACACTGCTACAAACTATGTGAATTTCCATTTTTCTTGTACTCTTCTCTCTGTGTATTCTATGACAGGTCTTGGCTGCTCACAACTGCCCATCAGCACTGTTGGGAGTCAGATCAAGAAAAATGGGAATCACCAAAGGCCAGGAGATAAAAATAACAAAGACTTGGCCAAACAAATGGGATTGTATGAATAGGAGAAAACCCGGGTTAGAAGTAGCTAGAGTGCTCTAAATTGTCAGGCCAGGAAATGGTCCCTTTAACATTCAGTTTCTCCAAATGAGCTTGAATTTAGCATGTACCAATGCTTGTAAAATTGAGAGGGTAGTGTTTTCCAATCATAGCCTATAGAACCCTAGCAAACTGTTAGTGTGAAGCCTCTTGTTTAAGGACAATTAAACAAAAGCTCAGAGACATCCAATGTTTTCTTCCAACGTCACACTGTTTGTAATAGTACTAGGAGGAGAAATCTAATCTCTCTCTCTTTCTTCCTCCTCCATCACCACCACTTGTCCCAGAAGCATCAATAATTCTTAGATGACAGCATCCCTTGCCAAATAACCCTGTGGGTCTGTTCTTTGTTAGGCCCAGTGGCTGCATGAAGGTAAGCCTGCAGAAGCTCCAGAAGACTGAGGGCTTCTGAGCTCACTTGTGTAAGGTTTGTGCCCGTGGATCTGTGTTTGGGGCTCCATACCACATTGAACATGAAAGGCAGGTAGCATGCAGGAAATATAACAACCAGATATTTCTTCCTTTGTTCATGCTTTCTAACCCCAGACTTGATGAGGTCCCTAGGGAGTTTTTCTCATCATGTTTTCATTCCTGAAGCCTCTCTAATTTGAACCTCCCAAGAGTTCCTGCCCTGCCTGCCCCTGTTTTGCACACACTCGGGCCCCTGCATGCCCACCCACACTTACTAGATAGGAATAATTTTATCAAGTGACCATGATACCCATCACTTCTACTTAGTTGGGCCCAGGAAAAAGCTCTGGGGATGTGTACAGATCAGGAGTTATTTTCCCTAACATGCTGTTTCTGCATTTGAATACACAGGGGCTAGATGTTGTAATTAGTAGTGTACACTGTTGTGGCCACACAGGTCCCAATGGACTGTCTGCCTTCTTAGTTGAGACATGGAAGAAGACTACTAATCTGATTTCTAGAAAAGGAAACAGAACCTGCATCTTGTTTGATTATTTGTGTTTGACAATAGTTTGTTGAGACTGTGAAGTTCCAGCATTGGGCTGGACTGTGGAAATTTGTAAGAAAAATAGATATGAATCCCACACAGAAAAGAGAATGGAAAGAGTCCTAATGAGGGGAGAAACAGGCACTATATGGTAAGCGTAGACACATAATGAGTTACAGAAGTCCAGAGTTGGGGCAATTTGTCTAGCCCTGGATGGGTGCCCTTGAGAAAGGAGAGTGGGTTCCAACACCAAGAACTGGTGAAGACTTTCTAGGGTAAATAGGCTAACCAAGTCCTAAAGATCTGGACATACTACTGGGTAAACTGAGGTTGGAAGAAGAACGTGAATAAAGAAAGAAAGATTCAGCAGCATGGCTGGAAAGCAGATGTAACAAGATGGGGTTTAATGGCAAGAAGGGGTGGGCAGCTGAAGTGGAGTTGGAGAGAGTGTGAGCAGTGGGGGAGTGGGAGTAGAAAATGCAGGCAAAGGCCTCAGTGCTGTCATATGTCTCATTTTACTATCTACCTCTCTCAGTTGGATCACTGCATCTGCCTCAGGGCAGCCCTATTACATTTGTCTGGGACGTTCTGGTCCTTGCTCAGTTCCATCCTTAGCCACTACCCTTTTCCATCTTCATCCTGCTATGTGACATGAGCTCCTAGCCCCTTTCGGTCTCCAGAATATCAGCCATACTTCATCATCCTCCCTAAGCTCATCCACCAATTGGCCTCAAGGCAACCCTGATATACCCTTCCGCAGGATTTCTCCTTAGCTCTCCTTTTCCCCAATGCCCCTGACTCCAGAAACACACCTATTTATGATCATTAGATCCAGACCTCAAGTTCCTGCCCGTCTTCTAGGGTCTGCCTCAGAAAACTCAACCCTGCTCTTAGCACACCTGTCCTTCAGGATGAAAACTTATAAACTACCTCCACACTCTTCATCCTCAAATCTCATCAACCAGTCGGTTCAAATTCAGAGCCAATTCCTGGCTTGGCTCCTCTCATTCTACCTCCTCTCAACTGTACCCTCTTATATTGGATGCCCTTTTACCTGCATTGACTCCCCTAGTCACATTACAATAGCCCCTTTTACCTACTAAGGACCCCCACAGGATTCCTGGAATCACTGAACTACAGATAGACTATGATTGTCTTTTTACAACACGTACTTACTAATATGAGATGGCGCATTTTAAAAGGCACTCTATGAACTCTACTTCATATTTCAATTTTCCAGCATCAACATTCTTTCACATTGAGGCCATTATTAAATAAAGCACAGATTTCTTAATCTCAAACACTGTAACACCTAGACAGTCTAGGTAATAACTAAGATAGGTTCTAAATTACTAAGGGGTAGGGTATGTATATAGTCTGGATGGAGGGGACAAATGGGGATTTACATCCCAGGCAGGAGAGAGAATACTCAAAGATCTCTTCACACTACTCAGAACAGGACACAGTTACAACTTGAGATTTTGCTTTTCTGGAATTTTCTATTTAATATTTTTGTAACAAAGGTTATTTATAGGTAACTGAATTACAGGAGGAAAATAACAAAATGACCACTGGATTTCTAGCTTCAGAGGAAATTCCACTATCTCTGTTCTCTAAGTAATAACGAAAACAAAACCCTCTCATTTGGTGTGTTCCCCTGATTAAAGTCCCCTACTGTGTTCAGATTAAAATCTGAACTTTTAATTAGATATGTGTAACCCATTTTAGGCTGTCCTTTACCTCATTCTCCAGTGTCTACATTCTTCCTCATAAACACAGTGCTAGGGCATGCTGTGACCTTCCATGATTTATCATCTTGACACAACCTGTTCTCTCTGCTTGAAATTCTCTCCCTGTTCCAGATTAAGACAGAGGCCCTCCTGTGTGGGCTCATCACACCTTGAAGCACTGCATGCTGTAAATTGTGTCCTGTTCAATCATGTTAAGAATTTAGCAATGAGGTCTATGTCTTTGTCACAAATATACATATATATATATGTGTGTGTGTGTGTGTGTGTGTGTGTATTACTCAATAACTGATACACACACAGACACACACACACACACACACACACACACACACATTGAATTTAATTCCCCATGTGTTTAATTTGTACATCTGTAAGACCTGATCCAAATGGTTCCTCTTCATTGAAGCCTTTCTCGATTTCACCATGCATCTATAACAATTTCTCCTAGTATCTTTCTACACTTTGTGCACTGATTTTGTTTTTAAATAATCTGCCACAGAATTGAGTTACTGAAGGATAGAGAATATCACTCCACCTTATAGCCAGTTCATGGTTAGAACTCAACAAAACTACCCGAATAAATCATTAATTTGCATAAAAGGGAACTCAGATTTAGCGATTTAGGGAATTTTATTAAAAGTCTAATAATGATATACATGGAGTTCTGGGTTTACAGGTTATTTTTTTCTCTTGACAGCAAACACTAGAATTTGTGCTTTCTCTCTACAGTACCACCCCTTTGAGCTCTCCACAAGGCATCAATCCTTTGCTCAGATATCAGAACACCCCCCCAACACACATACACACACACACACACACACACACATACACACTCACACTCACACACACAAACACATACAACAGTGTGTACACAGAATGGTAGCTATTTCTCTCTAGAGAGGGATACCTGCTACTGACACTCTTCACAACTAGTTAGCAGATTATGATCTCAAATGATCCTGGGAAGCAGTGGGGCCTGCCAATAGATCCTAAGCCAGTCTGTCTGTGCCTCTCACTGTAGTAAAACCCGTATCTAATCCTGGATCTGCCCTTTAGTAGCTTTGTGATCTTGAGCAAGTCACAAGTCACTTTGAGCTTCTGCTTCTATTTCTCAATCATGAGAATGAAGAGAAATACTCTTCATGATTCTCAGGAAGAAGACAAATAACAACTACTATATTATGTACACTCTTCATATATCTTGTTATTGAATTTCTGCAAATACACTGGCATAGCAGGAGCCAAACAAACAAACCATGAATGATCTTAGGATATTCTTGGCCTGTATAAGAGTCTGTTCCCTTCTTAGCAATGTCCTATAGTCCTGAATCTTCTTTTTCTCTCTTAGTTGGCTTCCCAGATCTCAGCAGTACAAAGAAAAGAGAAGTAAAATACAAATTAAAAAGCATAGTTAGTATTACCTTTTATACTAAAGCACCTCTGACAGATGCTGTTGATCTACTGTGACCTTGCCGTCTTTTACATGATTTTTATAATCCAAGTCATGGCCATGTAGCTGATATTTTGATACTCTTAGTTAAACACACACAAAAAGAAATCCAGGAATAACAGCAGCTAGAAGGAAATCTATGAAGCATGTCCCTTTGGATTCTCAGCATTTCCCCAAATAAACTATGTAGACACCCTGTTTACACTTCTCCACAGGAATGAGTACCTAGCATTAATCAGCCAAGTGAACTGAACATCCAGGAATGAGTTAAGTCTATTTCAGGCAAACCTTCCCAGGCTTAATCACTTCAACTTTTATATGCCTGATATTGTAAACCAAAAGTTTTCAAGGTATGAGCCAAGTGCCCTTGAACACTATGGAGCTACAGCTAATGATTTCAGATTTTAGTGTGCACTAAGTATCTTCTCTTCAATAGGGGGAAAAAAACACACAGTGGTTTCAGTATACAGCCACACTTAGTTTATTTTCAAGTGCTTTACATATAAACAAAATATATTATCTGCAAAAATCATTACTGGATTTACAATAGCTGTTTGCCAGTGTGTGTTTCCCTAAAGATAAAAATTAAAAGGCAGCAATAACATAAAATTTTATGGTGGGGAAATTGATAAAGGAGGAATTCTGTAAAATACTCAAGTATAGACCCATATAGACTACCAGCACTCTCCGTCCCCATCAGGTCACCCAAGTTCCACAACAACTTGCCAGAGACACTTATCTCCTCTCGGCCTGTCTCCTTCCCCCAGTGATTCACCAAAGCACACCCTACCTTGCAACCAGGGACTCTATGGCAATCACATATAGCACAGAAAAAGGTAGGCTACCTCTTCTGAATCATTTCTCTCTCCATTTGGGTTATTCACATTCTGGGGCTGCTTGTCAGGGATAACCCTTCCTCTCTGACTGTCTCCCTTACTTTTAGACTCATAAGATCACTACCTGAATACCACCAGAATTTCTCCAGGAAACCATCACATGTGACCCAGAGTCCCACAACCCTCCCAATTGCCTTACCAGGACCTTCCCACTGCCCTATTTGTTCTTGAGGCTTGGGACTAATACATACTACTAAGGCTATTTCTTCCAGGTTCATTGACCAGATGATGAAGACATCAGACTACAGCAGAGAACAGAAGATCCAAATAGAGACTATATCCTCAAATACCAAAAAGAGCAAATCAACAGCCAACATCATGTTGAATTGTCTTTATCCTCTATACACCTCTGCAGAAAGAAGGTGTGTAAAGAAGGCTTGAACAACAATGAGAGTGAGAGAGAGAGAGAGAGAGAGAGAGAGAGAGAGAGAGAGAAGAAAAGGAAGCAAAGAAAAATTTAGCCAAAAAACTGTTAATATGAACATTCTAATACAAAATAAATACAGCATGAGAAATCAAAATAACATGTCTTCTCAAAGAATATAAATCCCATAGCAATAATGGCCACTAACAAAATGTCATGGAAGAGTTTACAAAGAATTCTAGAAAATAATTCTAACTATGGCCAAACAACTCACAGAAGACAAGGACAAAGAGAGAAATAAAATTAGAAAGCCAATCTAAGACTTAAAAATAGGCTTTGAATTTTTAAAGAAATAATTAATCCCCAAGTAAATGACTTTATTATTTTTCTGACAATTTTTTTGAATGTTAACTTGAACTAGACATAAGGTGGAGTGATATTCTATATTCTATGGATGATAAATTTAAAAAATAAAATCAGTGGTAAATATACCAGGAGAAATTGTTACTGATTTCCTGGTGTAATCAAAAAAGGCTTCAATAAAGACGAAACATTGAAATCAGGGCTTGCAGATGTATAAATTAATCAAATGAGAGGATTGAATTCTGTTTCTGTGTGTGTGTGTGTTTATGTGTGTGTCTCCACTGTGTACCAGTTACTGTGATATATAGATATAGATATAGAGATAGAGATATATATGTCATATATATCTGTCATATATATATGTATACACACACACACATATATATATATGTATATATATATATACATATATATATATATATATATATATATATATATA